>JAHFWF010000082.1:0-167160 GCA_022545495.1 Chrysanthemum lavandulifolium
CTCATAAAGATCTTGAAGTCACACAAGCAAGCAATTGCTTGGAAACTCTCCGACATTAAGGGTATCAACCCCGAGTTTTGTACTCACAAAATCTTGATGGAGAATGACTTCAAACCAGCAGCTCAACATCGAGAAGAGTAAATCCAAAATCCATGATGTTATCAAACAGAGGTTATCAAACTTTTGATGCGAGATTGATTTACCCGATCTCGATAGTCCTTGGGTTAGCCCAATCCATTGTGTTCCTAAAAGGGTGGCATAATCGTTGTCACAATGAAGATAACGAGTTAATTCCAACTCGATTGGTTACGGATGGCGTGTTTGCATTGACTATCGTAAGTTGAATGACGCCACTCGAAAGACCATTTTCCTCTACCCTTCATGGACCAAATGCTTGAGAGATTAGTGGAACAGTACTATTGTTTCCTTGATGGTTTCTCGGGTTACTTTCAGATCCCCATTGATCCACGGGATCAAGAGAAGACCACATTCACCGCCCATACGGAACTTTTGCCCATGCACGTATGCCTTTTGGCTTATGTAATGCTCCCGCACGCTCCAACGATGTATGATGGCCATTTTCCACGACATGATCGGGAAACAATGGAGGTGTTTATGGATGACTTCTCGGTCATTGGGGACTCATTTCAAACATGTCTCCCATTTAGATAAAATGCTCAAAAGGTGTGAAGACACCAATCTATGTCTAAATTGGGAGAAGAGCCACTTTATGGTCAAAGAAGGCATAGTCCTTGGCCATAAGATTTCAAAAATGGGATTGAGGTAGATAGAGCAAAAGTCGATGTTATTGCTAATTACCTCATCCTACTACCGTCAAAGGTATTAGGAGTTTTTAGGACATGCCGGTTTCTATCGTAGATTCATACAAGATTTTTCTAAAATCGCCTACCTATGACCCATCTTCTTGAAAAGATGCTCCTTTTATCTTCTCACACGAGTGCATCAAGCTTTTGAAACATTAATGAAAAGCTTCATCAAGCACCCATTCTCGCTGCTCCGACCGGGACTTGCCTTTGAGCTCATGTGCGATGCAAGTGATTTTGCTATCGGTGCAGTCTTAGGGCAACGAGAGCTTAGCATTTTCACCTATCCACTACGCAAGTAAGACTATGATCAAGCTCAAACTCATTACACTACCACGTAAAAAGAGCTATTAGCCGTGGTGTATGCGTTTGAGAAGTTTCGCCATACCTAATCTTGACCAAATGCGTGGTGTATACGGATCACTCGGCTCTCAAATATCTCTTTGCAAAACAAGATGCAAAGCCGAGATCGCTCGTTGGGTTCTCCTCCTCCGTGAATTTGATATCATTATACGTGATAAAAAGGAGGCGAGAACCCGTCACGATCATCTGTCGATTAGAGAACCCTCACCAAGATGTTTTCGAGAAAAGGAAATAAATGAAACATTTCCTCTCGAGACACTCAATGCGGTTTCTTTTCGTGGAAACTCTTCTACCCCATGGTTTGCTGACTTTGAAAATTACCATGCGGGTAACTTCATTGAACAAATTCTTCAAGGATGTAAAACATTACTTCTGGGACGACCCCTACTTATTCAAAATCTGTGCGGATCAAGTCATCCGACGGTGTGTTTATGGACAAGAAGCTATGGACATTCTCAAAGCTTGCCATGCTAGACCCACTGGGGGCCATCATTGTCCAAACTACACCGCCAAAAAGGTGTTTGATTCCGGGTTTTATTGGCCCTCGGTTTATAAGGATGCCCACGATTTTGTCAAAGCATGTGACGCTTGTCAACGTCATGGAAATATCTCTCAAAGAAATGAAATACCACAAAATGCAATTCAAGTTTGTGAGATATTTGACATCTGGGGTATTGACTTTATGGGGCCATTTCCATCTTCTCGAGGTAACAAATACATACTCGTGGCTGTTGACTATTTGTCAAAATGGGTTGAAGCGAAAGCTTTACCTACCAATGATGCCCGAGTAGTTGTGAAATTTTGAAATCTCTTTTGCCAGTTTGGAGCTCCACGTGCTATAATCATGATCGTGGTACACATTTCGCAATGACCAATTTGATCGTGTCATGTAAAATTATGGTGTAACCCACTGCCTCTCATCGCATACCACCCCAAACAAGTGGGCAAGTGGAAGTCTCCAACCGTGGTATTAAAAGAATTTTGGAGAGGATGTGGCGAAAATCGTGCATCCCGGTCGGATAAACCGGATGACGACTGGGCCTTTCAGACGACTTACAAAACACCCATCGGTGTACTCCATACAAGCTAGTGTACGGAAAGGCATGTCATCTTCCGATTGAGCTTGAGCACAAGGCATACGGGCCTTGAAACATGCCAATTCGATATTCAGACATTTGGTGATCACGTAAAAGTTCAAATGAATGAACTAAATGAACTCCGTGATCAAGCATACGAAATCTTTGATCTACAAACAAAAACAAAGAAGATTCATGACTCTAAAATCAAGAACCGCTTTTCAACGTTGGTGATCGAGTCCTTCTTTTCAATTCAAGATTGAAGATATTCTCGGGAAAGCTCAAGTCCAGCTGGTCTGGTCCATTTACTATCACTAAGGTTTATCCTTATGGCACCATTGAGTTATCTCAGCCTGATGGTCCAAATTTTAAAGTAAATGGTCATCGATTAAAGCATTATTTTGGAGAGGACATTCCACCCGTGGTTGTTCCGGATCTACAAACTTTCCCCATGAACCAATGAATGCGGGGATCGAGTCAAGCTAGTGACTCGGGAATCAAAAACAGTAGCACACACCACATGGGTTTTCACCCATGAGTATCACCCTAGTGTGGGGGAGTTGCCCCCAGCTATTGTATATAAGTTTTCTTAAAAAAAAAAAAAAAAGTGTGTATATATCAAAAATAAAATAATGGCCGTAGTATTTCCTTTTATGTTCTATGTTTCGGCATAACCATGGGTACTTTGAATATTGAGGGCAATATTCATTTCTAAGTGTGGGGAATTCTCACGAATTTTATCATGTAATTATTCCACCCAATTCCCCGTTTTGGCCAAAATTTTTTTTTGGAGTAAGTGTTTTCACTTACTCAAGAATGGTAATCATCCGCCATGTCTAACCCACATAAGGATTGGCTAATCCAGAGCAAACGGCTCTTGGTAAAGATATCTCAAACCGCTTATGGCTTGCAATTTGCCCAAAATTGTATGGTGTTCAACTCACCATATCTTTAAACTAGTGAAAAGTTGGCTAGCCCGCAAGTTTATGGCTTGTGGTAAAGGCGCTTGGAAAACCATAATTGGTAATCACTCACCAAAGATAATATTGATAATTTATCTAAGAGTTGGCTAGTCCGTAGCAAACGGCTTTTGGTAAAGACAAATCAAAACCGTTCTGTTGGTGATTTGCTCAAAATCATTTGGTTATCATTGTACCAAGGTTCTTACTTGAACTAAAACAATTGGCTACTCCGTAGTAATGGCTTTTGGTAAAGAGATGAAATCCATTAATTTTTCTCGAAATCATTGCTAGGGACTAGCAATAGCTTAGTGTGGAGATTGATGAGTGTCTAAATACTCATCATTTTGCATTGTTTAGAATGCCAAAATATCCGAAAACACTTTAAATGTATCAAATGATGAAAATATCACAAATAAGTGTTTTATGTGTTTTAAATGCAAAACATCAAAATCTAGTGAAAACGATCAAGTTTGCATAATTGGCGCTTTAGTCCCCAAGTTTAAAAGTTATCAAAACAGTCCCGGTATATCAAAATAAAGTAAATGTCATTTAAGATCCATGGGATTCAAGAGTTGTCAAAATTGGTCCTTGAAATTCAAAATTGCAAAATTACAACTTAGGTTCCTTAACTTTTAAAATGACAAAAATGGTCCTTGGACATTTAAAAATGGAAAATAATCATCATTGGTCCTTGTACTATTCATATATGGCAGGTTTGGTCCTTGTGTGAACTTTGGAATATTGGCAAGATCAGTCCTTAACTTTGGCCGAATTACAACTATGGTCCTTATGTGTTATTAACAAACCAAACGGACATCCTTATGTTATTAATACCAAGTCCAAATCCAATCCACTAAATCCCTAGGCCCAATCCCAACCAAGCCCAACCCCAACCCCGTTAATACTCGGTCAAAAAGTCATAATCGCGCCCAAACCACGTTTACTGTACATCTCCCTCACCAACACTGCAATTCCAAAACCAGTGGTGTTTTTTCCACCTTTTCAACTTTACACCTCACTTCTACAGCTGTTTAACAACCCCTAACACATCCACAAAGTCCAAGAATCATTAATTAGAAAAACCTGCTCAAGACTAAAATGGCGCCAAAATTGCCATTTGGCAATTATCATGAGTTGGATGAATCCAATGGCTGGAAATTGGTGGGATTTGCTCAGAAATGTCGACAGAGATGAAAAAGATCTTTATATAGCTAGGAGGAAGCAATGTAGAAAGAGAACTAGTATAATTTTAATTTGTTCATGTCGTTTTAAATTTTTTAAGTCTTCCAGTGTATGTCCAAGCTTTTAAGCTTTGTAATTCAACTCGTTAGTGTGTAATAAAGCTTTTGTTAATATCAAATTCAGTTTTAAGTCTCATTTCAAGGTTATGCAATTTTCAAGCTCGAATTCTCAAAATATTTAAAGGTTGTTAACTGTTGTTATCTAGGACTCAAAAGCTCATAAAAGTTCTTTATTTAGCTTCTGAAAGCTATTAGAACTCTTAAAATCAGTTTTAGTAATAGAACTTAAAATTTCAGAAAAATACCAAAAAAAATAGTGTAAAATAAAAAATCAATGACTATGGTGAATGAAGTCAAGGTGGCAAGATATGGATTGCTTTTGGGTATAGAGCTTGGGAAGCCATAGGTATGTTATCGATTATCGTTCCTTGTTTATGCTTGAATCTCATCTTGTAAGCTATTTTCTTGATTTTTACATTTTCTAGTATAAGTACGTAACACCGTTAATTTTGGCTTAATCCTATTTAAATATAGTAATTATAAGTTAATAAATGATTTCTCGGTTTAAAAACTTGTTTTAGTGGTTAACTCTTCAAAACAGTCTACATAAGGGATGTTTGGATTTGTTGTCTTAAGCATGCTAGAGACCAATTGTGTGGTTGTTTATTGTTATTCTAAGTCACAATAGGATATATTAGCTCAGTCAAACCATAAAAACTAGTCCTTGTTCAGTTAAAAGTCAAAATCAAGTTTAATCCCTTGTTGACAGTTAACTGTTAAGATTTCAAATTGCAATTCTCATCAAATTAACTTATAACTTGATACAATAGCTTAATTTCACCTTATCATAGCTTATAATAACATTTTCAGTCCATAGAATTGATTAGAAGTTCATAAAAGTCAAACTAGTTCATAACTTAAAAAAGTCAAAATATCACTTAAGAAGTTTTTGAATAAAATAAAATAATTTATATAGGGCTTAATATTAGTTTTCAACATTTGAGCTTTTGGGATATAAAATATAGTTGCTCGACTTTGTACTAATATTTTTATATTTTCTAGTTCAGCTTTTAAAGTGCTTAACTTTTAGCTTATTTCAGACACCATTTCAACAATGTGCCCTGTGCACAGTTTTGATGCCATTTTCACAAGCTTGTAAAAAGCTCACTAGTTAACCTCAGCTTGTGAATTTTAGTTCTTTGGAAAGCTAACCTAGCCATCTCAAGGTCCCAAGCTTAATTTTGTACTTTTCAGCTTATTCAGTAGGGCTGCAAGTGGCTTTTAGATCTGTCCATTTCTCAGTTTAGCATAAGTGCTTATTTGCTTGTTTTTAGCTTATCAGTGTGCTTATTTGTATCTTTTAACTTCATTTGAGTAGTTCTAGCTTATTTGCATCTTAATTTACCTTTGTTTCCAGTTTTCAAGTTTGTTTGAGCTTAAAAACATCAAATAAGCTCATAAGTACACTGTTGGGTTTTTAAGCTTCTAAAACAGCTTATTTTTAATTTGTAAAATTTTTGTCTTTATTAAAGTTGCTTAATATCAGTAGTTAAATAATTTTCAAAAAGAAAAATCACAAAAACATCATTTTTAATATAGTGATAGCATTTATTTAATATTAATTAGCTTTTAGATTTTTCTTTTCAGCTTATTATTAAGCAAATCTAGTTTTTATAATTTTCTTAGTTTTCTGTCACCTTAAGATATTTTTAGAAAAAGTTTCATAATTTTCCTAATCTGTTTAGTATTTATTATAATTTTAAATAGTTAAATAGTATTAAATAATTAGTAATAAATAATTAAAAAGCATAAAAAATATCTTTTCAGTTTTAAAATTAGTTTTATAATATTTTAGATTTTTCCAAGTTAAAATTTTATTTTTCCAGGTTGATTTTATATTTTCTTTTATTTAAGTGTATTTTAAATAGTAGTTAATTAATAATAAATAGATAAAAAGTGTAAAAAATATAATTTCAATTTTAAAATAAGTTTTATAATATTTTAGATTTTTCTAAATCATAATTTTATTTTTCTAGCCTTATTTCATATTTTCTTTTAATTTAAAGTATTATTAAATAGTTAGAAATAGTTTTTAATTAATAATAATTAAATAAATAGTCGTAAAAATAATTTTCTTTTCTAATAATTTTCTTTTATTTTAGGATTCCAAAATGTCATTTTCATATTCGTAGGTCTTTAATTTCTTAGATCTCACTTTTTATTTTGTACGATACGTAGTTTTAATAAACATACGCTTTACGCTTGTCTTATCGATTATTGTGCTTTACAATTACGTATCCAAATTAATTCCAATCAATCAAGAGTGTAATTATCCATCAAATCCTTACCGATCACTATCCTTAGTGATTATTCGACATCCGTCTGTGTTAAACACCATTCATCCTCAAGTGGGACTTAACGCACCCGTGAATCCACTATATTCCTCCGATCTTAGTTGCATTTGTTTCGAAATGCTTTGAGTTTATTACGGTTGACCATTCACAAGTGGTTAGCTTGTGTGATTAAACTTGATTGCTTGGAAGCGAACCGGTGCATCAATGACTCGATATTTTCACTCCATGCTTCGCTATACGCCGCCAATATCATGAATCAACTAAAGCTTCCGCAACTCGATGAGAAGATATCATGATCCGAATGTGAGCATGTCGGTCCTAAAGTCACAACATCACAATGGATGTCTCGTAGATTTTTTTGTTAGTGATGATCTCAAGAGTCGGCTCACATTTATTATCACGTGGATCAAGAAAAGACCTCCACTGGAGTAACCAAACATGCAATGTGAAGAACCAATGACTACGAGCTTAGGAGCAAAGTACTACATCAAGAATGCAAGATCAATTGTTAATGTAATATCTATCTCGTATTCAATGTAATTTTAGTACATGATTGAGGTGACCTCCTTGGGGAGATTGTTAGGAATTAGAAATTCCGTGTATTAAAGAGTCGGTCACCTCAAGTATATGTAATCATTAGAAAGCTCGTAGTCGTAGTTATTTTAAGTTAAGTAACATTTAGTTAAGTAACACCGTGGAGGACTGACGGTCTTTACCCATCTGTATGCCCGATCCACACCCGATGTGTGGCATTTTATGTAAGACTATAAATACTCTACCTCCCAAGGTAGAGAGTTGGAGCTCATAATAATATCTTTCACTTTCTCTCACTAAGTTCCCTAAACCTCTAACTTTCTCTCTCTAGAACTCCATTCATACGCCACTTTGTGTTATGGTTTGATGTGTATGTGAAAACTAATATCTTACACGTCCAAACATCACGCGTTTAATTTACACTGATTTCTAACGCTTGAAATCCTAAAATCATTTCTTCTTTAGCTATTTGCCACATTTTTATGGAATCACGTAAGGTTTATTCGAATTACATGGGTATATCGAGGTTGAAGCGTGTCTCGGATAAGCGAGGTCACTCGCTTATTGTCGAAGTGGTTAAAAGGCAAGGTTTCTTGAATCACGAATTTCGCCATCTTATCACGAATCCGATCCGCCTCGTATACAAACAACAATCCATCAACCGCTACTGTTGTTTGATTAGAACCCGACTTAGCCGCTTTAACAACGGAACAACTTTTCTTCATATGAGTTTTCAACATACTATTCGACTCATGAGCTAAAAAATGGCCACATAGCTTACATCTCGCTTTTTACGATTTGTCCAACATCAAATACAAATCAAAGTTTACCCAAACTTCTTGAGTTCTATTGCAGGGTAAGACTTGAGCAACCGTGGGATTGGTTGAAGAACCGCCAACGGAAGATTGCGATTGCCCGGATGACATTTTTTTAGAGAGATTTTTTGCTTTTTTAGTGAGGATTTTTTTATTTATTTATTTTTTAATGTTTTTTGAAAATATAATTTAACCTTAACACTTAACACACTTATATAATAGAATTTTTGAAATCTTTGGAAATAAAAGGCTGAAAATGGAAACGGATAGGACAAAAGCTAAGGCGTTTAATGGAGAGAATACTCCATTTTTCCGAAAATTTTTCATATGAAAAGGAAAAAGCGAAAACTGCTTTAGTGTGACTTTTTCCAATAATTTTCCAAAATATGAAATTCTCATTTTCCAATTTTAATAAAAAATGAAAAATACCATTACACCCTTCTCACTTTTTTCATTTCCAAAATAATAACACCATTTCCTTTCACCCTACACTTTTATCACGCCTCTTCCATCCTCCACCTTCAACTAAACAACTTTTCATTTTAAGAAAAGAAAAATATAACTCAAACTAAACGGATTTTCAAATTTCTCAACTCTTCTCTAGAGGAGAAAAACCATTCCGTTTTCTAGGAATTTAGAAACGGAAAAACAGGAAAATTTTTCACCAACTAAACGGCCCTTAACTTTTTGAAATTCAAAATTTTTGGTATCAAAATGGGAAAGTAGGGGACAACAGCTGAAAATTTTGCGTGTATTAATGCCCCATAAATGCTGCCAATGCATGCAAAAGCTGCGAAAAAAGTTGAAAATAGGAGCCTGGTTCGGTTGTAAATCGGTTTCAAAAACTGATTCACGTGCCTGGTTCAGTTATAACCGGTTTTTAAACTGGTCGGCCATAAAAAATAAAACCGGTTACAAAACTGTCGATTCGGTTCTTATATAACCGGTTTATTGGGATAACCAGGTTCGGATTTTTTCTCCGATTCGGTTCATTATTTTTTGCACCTCTATTATGAAGTATCATGTTTCATTACAATTACAGCAAAAAGGATTTCGTTAATCTATCGGCGTCGGGTTAAAAGCCAACGAAGAGCCCAGCCTAAAAAGTAGAAATTAAAATTCTGTTTAATAAGGATGTTCAAAAATTCACAAGAACCGAAAATCAAAACCGAACCGAATCAAATAAAACCAAACTGAATTTGTAACTGAACAGAATTTACAAAAAACCAAACCGAAAACCGAATTCAAATAAATATATATCTTTTCATGCATTTATATATAACAAAAACCATTAAAACTCTAACCTAGCATAAATATAACATTTTTTATGCTTGAAACTATTTTTTTTTTCTAAAAATTTATATAATTAAATGAAAAAAATTATATAAATTATGTAATTCGGGTTATTCTGTCAATCCGAAAATCGTACCGAATTAAATTCAATTTAGATTCGGTTTAATCCAACTTGAATTTAGTTCGGTTTTGTTTTCGGGTTTACCCATATAAGTTTTAACCAAACTAAACAAACCGAATAAACCAAATAACCCGATAACCGAACCGATGAACATCCCACTAGTGTTTTGACATGTGTTGTGGGTGGTTTGTCAGTTTAGGGTTTCATATACTTTTAATGAGACTTGTTTACTTACTGTAATTCTTCTGATTCATATGAAACCACGACTTTAACAGGTTTAGACTATAAGTGATTTTAAGGCTATGAAGCAAGTCCCTTTGGATTATCGTTGGTGTCTAGATCTAAAGGTTTCATTTTAACCTGAAGTTGATGGATCTAGGGTTCATGGTGTAGGGATTTTGTTTACTCTAAACCGAAATACATAAGCAAAGCAAACAACTTGCAAAGGAGAAACCAAAACCCCTGGACCTTGCATGATTTCACAAGCCAAAACCCTAAGAAACAATCATAGGGTGCTCCAGAGTATACCCCTAAAATAGTCTTATAGACGTTGTAGAACTCATTAGGATTTTTTTTATTTTTTTTGAACGGCGGAATTTATCAACAAGCAAATGTTAGGAAAAAGATTACATAGAGTTAATAGTAGCTACGGGATTATTCATCCAACCTATCCAACTAAAATTACAATTAGGATTTCTAGATGAAAGCCACAAAAAAGATTGAGACACGATCGAATCCCAAATCGTCTCCTTCCTAGAGGAGAACTAGAGAAAATCAATAGATTTCGTAAGTTCCAAATGAACCACATAAGAGTAACCCCCAAGAAGCAAACGAACCTTGGAAGAAACATGCAACCTGCCAAGCCAAACATACCACTCTGCAATATTGCCAATAACCGGGATGTCCAACTCCCACCATTTGGCAAGGAGGAACCACATAAGTTTAGCCAAACCACAATTGAAGAAAGAGTGGTTTACCGTTTCTAAATCGTCTAGGCAAACCACAACTCATAGGATATGTTTCTAGTAGAAACCAAACTTGATCACCAACCCAAGATCTCTAGATCAAATTTCAGTGCGGGTTTGTGTGCGCTTTTACATGGTTACTAGAAGTACAAATGAACAGACATGAAAAACTATATGGGATCACTAGGTCAACAGCCATATCACACGTTTCATATATGACATGGTTGTCGATCAAACAGTTCTCAATCTACATACTAAACCTTTCCTGATGAATTGTGTTTTGTAACTTTGTTTAAAATAAACTTCGTTAGGATCCTTATTTTATTTTATTTTATTAGCAAATTCTTCTACTCTTATCTAACAGGGGTTATTTGGACAAAACAACTATCCAGTTGGGTTATTAAGACATTTTATTTTATTTTATTATTATTATTATTATTATTATTATGTTTTTGGGATTATTTTGGATACCCATTAATGAAACACAAAGTGTTCAACTTGGTCAAATCTCTTTATTTTTAGTTTGTAACATGAATAAAAATATCCCCCCTGCAACCGAAACATTAAGAGACTCAAAATCTCCAGACATACTAATGCTTACTAGCTCAGACACCTCCCGAGCATCTTCTGAAAGACCACTCCCTTCACTACCCAAAACAAGACACACTTTGGTACACTTAAGAGAACGGGCAAGCTCATATGATAGATAAGACACTTTTTTCAACTCATCCTTGCTCCCTGGATCACCAGCAAGGATTTTCATTTGAAATCCATCAACAAGAGATTGTAAATCAGACCATGTGCCGGATACCATTGAGAGCTGGAAGGATGCACCTCGGCTAGCTCTAAGTGCTTTCTCGTTGAACGGGTCACAACATCCCGGAAGTAGAAACACACCATCCTGTCAATAACAAACTATTCATTTAACGGTGGCCTATTTTATCAATTTATAGACAAACAAATCAATGTGGTTTATGTTTTATACTTTTATGTCTAAAGGGTCCAACCACTTATGTTAAAACGAGTCAAATGTGTAGAAGGTCATCCAACGCTAACTTAAATGCATAAAACCTTCTTAATAGCCTAATTAGAAAAATTAATTTATTATTATTATTATGATCAGATTTATATCACCTACTTATCAAATTCAACAAAATAAATTCTCACTAGTAGCTAATTCAATAGGCACATTACCCATATATCGATAATTGCAGATCAGTTAAGTCAGCCCAACCCAAGCCTTTTCTTTCTTTTTTTTGTAACCATGATTTCCGACCTTTTTGGCCGACTAATCCATGGGGTTTGAACCCACCGCCACACAGACTCAAACAAGGTATAGCCCTCCCTTTTCAAGAGGTTGGCGTGGCCACTTAAAGTTATACTTCACTAAAAGTTTACCCATTCCCCGAAATGTCCCTTTTGACATTACTAATTGATTTACTAAAAAAATTGCATCCGAGAAATATGCAGAAATTTAGTAATTACCCATCCAAATGCCATGGCTGATCTTAATAAGGTGCCAAGATTACCGGGATCCTGCAATCAAAAGAATACTATGTAAAACAATTGCGACACAAATTCACTGAAAATATTGGCAAAATTGAATGTGTAAGACATACTTCAAGTCAACCTCTATTCACTTGCTAGGTGTTGCTAGTGAATTGAGAAGTTGCTAACAGATATGGGTTATACCAGTAACTGGATCCCTAATTTAATTACAAGATAAGCCCTATAAAAAAGTTAATACTGAAAGTAAGATTTATAAAATGGATAATGGATTCCTTTTATACCTGAAACGTACTAAGAAAAGATTGACAGAAACTATGAGACCAGATAGTGGTTCGACACAACAATTATATTCAATTAATATATTGATGTATAGCCGGTATAAGCAAGGAAATAACCTGGATTCCATCAAGAACTAGGATTCGAAAAGCGGATGGGAACCATTTTGAAATATCTTGAGGGTGATCGCCACAAAGACTATGAAATGTTGAAGGAATCCTCACTAGAGAAATTGTATCAATGGACTCTGGAGATTGCAACCCGGAAAGTTTCTTCATCACAACTGAGTTAACTCGAACAATATGAATTCCGCTCTCTACAAAGTCTTCTGGAACCGCAGCTTTCTCATGTAAGAATAAACAATCTATCGTAGTCGGCTTGTCTTGCATCAGCTCTTGAAAGTTGTATATTTCCCTGGTGCAATAAACATGATCTGGGTTAAACTACATATTTAAATGAATCTGGCTAAATTAAAAGATTAATAAAAAATACAAGGTAGAAGAGTATTTAAACAGCTATAACACTTGAGGGTACTTGCTACTTAGATACGTGATTCTTTTAGTCTCTTCAATTTTTATAGTTTTTCCTAGTCATAGTTGCCTGACTTGGGTATGGAACGCAGGTCGGCAGCTCGTTTTCTAGGTGCCCGGAATACGGTATGAGGGGTGGTAGGTTCATTCCGGATCACTTCCGTGCGACATATTGTATTGTTCGATAAAATGTACCCAATGATTGATAATATAATTAATGTATATGTATAATAAAAATCATTCATTCCATAAGATAATACTGATATTTAAGATAGTCTTATAAGCAATAGTCCAAGATTCCAACACAAAACACAGAAACATAGTAAAACACTAAACAACATTATCGGTACCAGGGCAAATTAGTCTATCCTTGACATTTTTCCTTTCTCATTATCAACAACATCGTTATCAAAATAATCCCATTGCACATCTTCTAATCTTCGCTTGAACCTTCCAAGTAAGCACTATCTGGGTTCATGTCCCACTTCGTGTGTGCGCTTAAACAACCATGCTGCAATGTTTAAGTACGCAGACGACTTTTGTAGGGTGGAGAAAACTGTTTTAGCAATTAATTGTAAGCTTTTTGATAGAGCTACTCAAAGTGACGTGACAAATAATGTTCTCCAAGTTGTAACAGATAATGTAGGAAATTGCGAAGTTGCTTTACAAAGTTGCTGGAAATGAAACCCAATAATTATACAATATCTTGAGAAATTAGGTCTGTGTGGGATTCCAGGATGACCTCCAATCCTTGACAAATAAGTTATACTTGACATGATTAAAGCAATCTAAAAAATTGCTCAAAGCAAATTAGAGGAGCAAAACTCAAGGGAGCAATATACTAACATTTCATATGGAAGGGGGCTTTATTCTTTGTAATAGCACAAACAGAAAAATAGACCGGTAGTCGAAGTATGGTTTGAAGACCGTAACAGGCAAAAGTTGCAAAAAAGTACTCTCAGAACTCGTAAGTAGCTTTTCAACGGATAGTAACCGAAGGAGAGAGATATTCATAATGGTGAAGAGAGACTATTAATATGTTAAAAGGGTGGACAATCTGGTTTTTATCCATTCAAATATTCGGCTTCGGTCTCAAAATTTCTAAAAGTTACAAATCAGACACACAAAGAGAGTGGGACATGAACCCCAAGAGTACTTAATTAAAAGGCTCAAGCTCGAGATGAATAGATATGCGATGAGAAAACTTATATATGTGTATCCAACTAATCGCACCCTTAAATTTGCTTTCTTGAATTCTCGCCCTTATTATATCAACTTTTAGTACTCTCCTAGTTCTAAAAAAAATTGCTCATATACAAAACACACACCGTTTAAGACAAATGGACTCATTCGGTACACTATGCAAACGATAAAGATAAAAATTATAGTAGTAAGGGTAAAAAGAAGATAAGCCCTATAAACCCAAGAAACTATAGGAATTAAAAAAGGGCTGCTATATCCTTCCAAACTCCACAAAGAAAAGGTGTAGATCGGCGGAGACACCCTGACCCCGGGTGCCTTTAGGCACCGGCCATTGTCCACCCCACAAGGAATAGTTCCGGGCAACTCTCGTGGCCTAGTGGGGCACCAACTGGAGTGAGCCGAGACTCTCGGACTCTTGAGCTCTTATCCACAAAGTCTCTCCAGTGAGCCCATAAGTTTTGCAGAAGTGGGTACCTATCTGGGAGCAAAGTGCGGATTCGAACCCGAGTCTATTGACTTCAAATAAAAAAACACATAAAACAACCTTAAAAACCATTAACTTCAAATAAAAAAATTTAAAGGAAAACATTGTATACCTGAGGGGAGTGGTACCTACAAGAAGAACAGAACCATGAGAATGACGATAAGGAGAACTGTTACGAAGCTTAACACAGTGTTTCACAAATGGGTTTGATGTGCTTGTGATTGATTTCACATGGGTTGGTAAGATTGTTGCTGGAAATTGGTCGTCGCTGGTGTTGCTACGGGCGATTATTGATTGGGAAGGGTGTTTCAAGAGAGATAACGGGTTGGATTGTGGGGAGGAAGACGAGAATGAAAACCACATAGCGTTTGTGTTTTTGCACTCCTTTTTCGTTCTCGGGTTTGGGTGTTATTAATGATGTTTGAAATGCAAGATATTATTATGCATGCGTCATAATTTATGTATAAAATTTATACCCTACAATATTATAATGGATAAATTATAATAAATGCATCAAAAAATATAATAAAAGTATAATGTGACTATCATCTCTCAATAATAAAACTTAATTAATACAAAATAAAAAGAAAGTGACAAATTAAAAAATCCAAAATGTTGTCATGCGATGACAAGTGTTTTACTTTTCTTTTACCTACTTTTTTCTTTTTATTTTCATTATTAATTGATAAATATTATCATATTTTCTTTTTCAGAACACAGATAAATTGTTGAATATTGTGTTTTTCTAAAAAACTGATAAATATATATATATTTCTTTTAAAACTGATGAAATAATGAACATATTTTTTTTAAAAACTAATGAACTGATAAACATTATATTTTTTTTTTAGAAAACTGATAAACAACGTGATTTAAAAAAATAATAAAAATAAATAAAAACTAATGAACAACATGAGTTTTTTTCGAAAACTGATGAAATGATAAAAACGTGATACCTGATGAACATTGTTATTTAACTAATGAACAACAACAAAAAATTGTTGAACATTATGATCTTTTATTTTTTTAGAAAAGGATAAACATTGTGATCTAACTAATGAATATTATGATTTTTTATATATAAAATTGATGAACAACATGATTTTTTTTAGAAAACTGATCTAACTGATGAATATTATGATTTAAATGATGAACAAAATAAAGAATAATAAATAAAAAAATTGATGAACATTGTGATAAAAAAAAAAGTTATTCAGAAAGAATATTGGTGAACAACGTGATATAACTAATGAAAATTGTGATGTTGTTAATCAAAAGAACTGATCAACTAATGCCAGAAACAATAAACAACAAACCTGTATGACATGGCTACTTGTACAAAAAAAATTAATAAAAAAAAAAAAAAAAAAAACGACTTGTAACCTTCACTTTTTTTGTCATCATCATCAACAAGGGAGAGGATTCTCTCAAGTTATAGATAACTTGATGGATCAAGTTACAACTATCAACCATTGGATTAAATCCAATGGCTCAAATCATCTCATGTTCTTTTAATTTGAGTCATTGGATTTGATCTCATTGTTGATAATTGCTTAACTTGATCCATCAAGTTATTTATAACTTGAGAGGATCATATCCCCACCAACAAATAGATCTCACTTACACGCACTAAAATCACTCCCTCAAAAGCATACACTAAACACATACATGAATCAAATCTTTCACAGCTATGACAACCAATGCATCGGGTGTAAATTTTTATAAACATGATTCATTTCACCAACAGATTTAATATGAAAGAAATAACATTAAGAGTAGCCTATCATGGATTACGATAAACTATATGTCAACAAGAAAAAATATAGAGTATGTAGATGAATCTCTTTCACCGATGTAATTTATTGTATTTGAGAGAAAACACGAATCTCTTTCACCGTCTAGGAATGTCGTTTAACTAGAATAATAACACTTTTTTTAAGAATTATAATGGTAATGGTAATAGTAATACGGATCTGGTGTGGTGACCGGAACTCTACTGGTGTCGTGACCGGAATGACGGCAGTCTGGTGGTGGTAGAAGGTGTGGCCATTGGTGGTCGGAGGTACGATAGTCTTGTTTGTGGTGGTTTTAGCTGTTATGCGGATGCGAAATGAAGAGAGAATTATAAGGATTAGGACATGTAGAGAGATTTATGGGGATGGGAAATATAAAGATAAGGTCGTGACGTAAATAAGAAGGAAAGGTTAAGATTACTTTTTAGAATGTTTTACTTTTTATCTGATCAGTCTCTGCAATATAATTACTAGATTTTGAAAACATCGTTACTTTTGTCCGATTTTGAAAAAATGGGGGTTTCTATTGACCAATAGGAAACCTTGATTTTGCAATTGAGCCTCCAATTGAAAGGTCAATATTGGTCGATGCTTGATTCTAATAAAATAAGTGAAACAAAATATGTGTAGAAATTGTGAAAAAAAAACTTTAAAAAACACGTAGGGACCATGTTGCAGAAAGAAATCAGAACGACATGCCTAAATACGAACTTGATAACTTCTAGATTTGCATGGTTTCTAAATTCGAAGTGACACGAACCCTAATTCCATCTTGTAAATACCCTTCATTCGGTACCTACACAAGCATGCAAAAAATCCTTATTGTTGGGTTCACTCAATACCCAAGTATCCTTAAACTAGGATTTGAATAGAAAATAACCTACGTGTTAAATAACCGTGAACATCTAGTAAGTCACTAAGTGAACATTCGCTGTGTGAGTCATCTTTAGGAAGCTCAGGAAAAGCCTAAGAGAAAGACTTTTCATTCAGTGACGCGGGACTCAGTCAATGATACATGAGCCAAATAAGAAAATGATGGGTTCAGTGAGAGATGACAATAACTCACTCAACCCCAAGTCTCCTCAACAACTTTGAAACTGAAGACTTAAAGACTGAAGACCTAGAGATTGAAGGCTAAAGACTGAAGTAAAGGCGGGATAAGTTTGAAACGAATAAGGGGGAGTCCTTATCAAGCAAAGGTCAAACTTTCCATGAAAGGCTAAATACCAAGAGCAATGTCATCACTGCTATTTATAAAACACCTTTGTCCTATACCTAAAGTAGTTGTAACAAAGACAAAATACGTCATTATTTTGTCCAACATAGCTTATGTCACTTTTGCCTTCTTTGTAATGGTAGTATATTATACTTGTGTATAAATAGGATCATAATGTAGGAGTAAAAGTTTGCGGGTTTGTGCACTTAATGCGTAGTCATTCACAAGCAAATTTTACTCCTCCAAATACAACTAACTCCCTGAGGATAGCTCAGTTGGTTTAGCATAGTTGTACTTAAGCTTAACTTAAGTTTAGAGAGGAGATTACCATACTTGTGATTCAATCCCAAGTGTTGGTCCGCAAACACTTGGGTATAATTCTTTGTTAATTGCAAATAGAATTAAACGTTGAAAAAAACCCTCTCTCTTTTACTTTACGTTCATCTTTTAACAAAGTATTTTCATTACATTGCTAAGTCATTAAGCTTGGATAGATTAACTTTTTAATTAATTCTAACCAAGTTAACGGGAACAACAAGTGGTAACAGAGCCTCTGGTTTATAATACTTTTAAATAACAGAGTCTCAAAATTTTTAAAATCAAGATCCTACCATGGTTGATAGTGATGTGCCCCAACTAGTAGACAAAAAGGGAGGAAGCTATTCAGCTGTTGCTCCCTGACTTGAAGTTGGAAAATTCAATAAGTGTAAAAAGCGCATGCTTTTCTCTTAACTGGAATGGAAACATACTACATCAAGTGTATTAATGATAGACCATTTGTACCTAAGACTGCTGAAGATTTACCCAAGCCTGAAGCCCAATGGACTCCTGATGAGAGAAGGGTGGTCAATCAAGACCAACGCCTCAAAAACATCATTATCTTGTCTCCCTGACAATATAATGGAATTAGTCATTAACTATAAAACAGACAAACAAACTTGGAATGACTTGGTTCATAGCTTTGAGGGTCCCTCGGATACTAAGGAAAATAGGATAATGGACCTGAAACTTGAGTATAACACTTTCGGAGAAAAAGATTCTGAAATACCTATCCCATTATAAGACATTGTTCAATGAGTTTTCCAATGATGGTGTCACCCTGTCCAAGCATGAAATTAATGTTGGCTTTGTCAACAGTCTCCCTGAGAAGTGGTTAAGCTTCTCTCTAGGTCTTAAATTTGCTAATCACATTCAAAATCTTGAGCTCCCTGAAATCTATGGGAAGTTTGTCAATGAAGACAACTTGATCTCTAGGAGATACCCTGATTCAAAAAAAGCTCAAGAGACCAAAAATGCCCTGACCATTGCACCCGTATCAACTGCATTCTTTTCTAATCGTGTTGTGTTAGATTTTCAAGAAAACTCTGATGATGAGGCTGATGAGAGAACTAGTGAGGAATACCTAAATGATTTTCAAATTGAATTTTGTTGTGTTTACTCAGTAACCAAGTATCCTTAAACTAGGATTTGAATAAAATAACCTAAGTGTTAAATATTCGTGAACTTCTACCAAGTCGCTGAGTGAACAGTCACTTAGTGAGTCATCGTCAAGAAGCTCAAGACAAGCCTAAGAGAAAGACTTTCCATTAATGAGGCGGGACTCAGTGAATGATACCTGAGCAAAAGAAGAAGATGATGGGTTCAGTGAGTGATGATAATAACTGACTGACCCCAAGTCTCCTCAAAAACTATGAGGACTAAAGACCGAGAGACTGAAGACTAAAGACTGAAGTGAAGGGGGGACAAGGCGGGATAAGTTTGAAACGAATAAGGGGAGTCCTTATCAAACAAAGGTCAAACTTTCCCTGAAAGGCTAAAGATCAAAAGCAATGTCATCACTGCTATTTACAAAGCACCATTGTCCTATACCCAAAGTAATCATTGTAACAGAGACAAAATACGCATGTATTTTGTCTAAACTAGCTTAGGTCATATTTGAATTTTTCAATAACGGCTATCAATCATTGTGTATAAATATGACCATAAGTAGGAGTAGAAAATTTGACAAGTTTGTGCACCTAATGCGTTGACATTCACAAACATCTTTCTCTCCTCCAAATACAACTAAGTCCCTGAGAATAACTCAGTTGGTTTAGCATAGTTATACTTAAGCTAAAGTTTAGTGAGGAGAATTATCATACTTATCATTCAATCCCATGTGTTGTTTGGAAACACTTAGATATAAATCTTTGTTAATTGTAAATAGAATTAAACGTTGAAAGACTATGTCTTTTACTTTACGTTTATCTTTTAACAAAGTACTTTTCATTATATTTCTAAGTCATTGAGCTTTGTGGAGTTTGATAGACTCCATGAGATCGTTTAGAGCCTTAGGGTTTAACAATAACAATGATTATAAACATGTACACGCGGCGGAATTAATCAAATCACAGTTATTGACACAAGGTTTCTTTCACAATCACCACCAATTATTATTTGATTAGAATAACAACGTGCCACCTAAATGTAATAGGGATCTAAGACACCTCAGATCTTGGGGGTTAACTAAACTACTTACCTAGGCGTTTACAAGACTATACGCCTAGGACACACACACACACACACACACACACACACACACTTTTAATTTTCTACATTATGGAAGACTTAATTAATAAAACCTACCCCCCATGTCCTCTTTATATACTAGAGGATTAGGGTTTACAAGATACTACGAAGTGTTGGATCGATGTACTCTAACCAAACTAACTTAAATAGCTTGTTAAGGTTTAATAACCTCAGATAAATCCTAAGTTATTAACAATGAAAACACTGAGCAAACTCTATTAAGTATACGGAATTTACTTAACAAAGCTAAGAAGAATAACTTTAACTTTGAACGATTTTATTAATAACTCTAACTCGTGCTTATTATGCAGACTCTTTAACAACTCTAATAATATCAAACTTCTCTAAAACTCTAATAATGTCACGTCCATCTAATATCAATCTAGGGGTCATTTTATAGGCTCAAGGATAACCCTAAACGATTTACACTTCTTATCCTTGTACGTCAAGTAAACAATACTTAGAAAGTTCTAGATAAACATTACTTTCTATCTTTAATCTAATACAACCGACTTTAAACTTTGTAGTACTTGATGAATAAGCAAGACTTTGACTTTAACTTAGCAAGATGCTTTGACTTCTTGCAAGATTTTGTTAATCTTCAAGCTTTAATCTTTCAGTATCCCAACAATCCTCCCTAACTTGAATTCTACTTGATTGATTTCAAGTTCCTTTGTAGATTTAACTTTAACATCATTATCTTCAAAGAGGATTTGTGACTTTATCTTGATTTTATCTTTGTAGTTTCTCCGCTTATATCATCATCAAAGTAGTCTTTATTTGTATAATTCTTTTCAAGATCAAACAACAATCTTATTTCTTTTCAAAGAACATTCAAAGAAGCTCCATCTTTTCAAAGAACATAAGACAATGTGTACATTTAATTCGATTAAGTTTCACTATTCTCATCACTTCCGGTGTGTAAACCCTGTGAGAGGTGAATCATTGAAAATTTAATGGATTTGAGTTCTCTTTACCAAAGCCATTAACTCGAGTAGCCAAATGTTTTGATGTATAAGATCATGGTACATCGATAACCATATGATTTTTAGCAAATCATCACTATCAACATATTTGATTTGTCTTTACCAAAAGTCGTACTTTTGGACTAGTTAGTTCTTTCATCATGGTGAACTAATTACCATATAATGGTTTTTCCACACCTTTACCACAAGCCATTTTCTTGTGGGCTAGCCAACTCTTCACATTAAGCGATATGGTGAGTTGATGACCATACAACTTATTAGCAAGTTGTTAACTAAAACGGATTTGAAATATCTTTACCGAGCCGTTTGCTCATGGATTAGCCAATCCTTTTGTAACCATGGTGGATTGATAACCTATTGGTATTACCATCTCAAAACCATTTATTTCTTTTAACCTTTGTTTCAAAACATTTATTACTTTAACAAAAGCTTTTTCAAAATCAAGAATCGGTTTAAAATCGCAAGCGATACTTTGATGAAAGTCTTGTTTGATCGTGAGACTTTGAATAAAGTCTCGATATATCAAAAATTTAATCAATTAAGATTCATACCGCTTATTCATCATCATCGCAATTGTAGTCCATCCGATAAACGACTTGATAACCGGACATGCTATTTCATTATCTTCTTCTACTTCCATTCTCGTTGGATCGATATACTTTAACCAAACTAAACTAGCTTGTTAAGGTTTAATAACCTCGGATAAATCCTAAGTTATTAACAAAGAAACACCGAGCAATCTTTATTAACACGCGAATTTACTTAACAAAGCTAAAAAGAAACTTTATTAATAAAACTCTAAATCGCTTATTATGCGAGATACTCTAATACAACTCTAAGATATTCGAACTTTTCTAAACTCTTAATTCGTAAACTCTAAAACTCTTTTTCCAAATCGCTCTCTAATGCCAATCTAGGAGTCCTTTTATAAGCTCAAGGATATCCTAGTCGGTTTACAATTGATAACCTTGTACGACAAGTAATCTAAACATGGAATACAATACTTTCCATAAACAAATATAACAATTCTTCCGTTCTAGCAAGATACTTTGACTCTTTCTTGCAAGACTTTGACTTTGTCTTTAGCAAGACTTTGTCTCTTTGACTTCTTCCAAGATGCTGCGACCACAAGATTTCATAACTTCAAGACTTTGGTGTCTTCAAGACTTTCATATCCCAACAATCCTCCCTAACTTGAATTCTACTTGCTTGACTTCAAGTTCCTTTATGAATATATCTTTATAACTTCATCATTAAAATGGATTGTTCTTTATTCTTTAGATTATATCTCAGAGAATCTGTGCTTTTGTCAAAGTATCTCTTAGAGTTGTTTTCTTCACAAAGAAAGATTCAAAGAATCTCCATCTTTTCAAAGAACACAAAGAACATATGACAATGTGTACAATAATGTAATTTAAGTTGCATACTATTCTCATCACATCTATGTGAATCATTGAAAATTTAATGGATTTAGAACTCTTTACCAAAGCCATTATCTTTGGAGTAGCCAAATGTTTTGGTGTGTAAGACCATGGTACATTGATAACCATATGATTTTTAGCAAATCACCACTATCAATGATTTGTTTTGTCTTTACCAAAAGTCGCACTCTTCTCGGACTAGTTAGTTCTTTTATCTAATGGTGAACTAATTACCAACAATGGTTTTTCCACGCCTTTACCACAAGCCATTTCTTGTGGGCTAGCCAACTCTTCACATTAATCGATATGGTGAGTTGATTACCATCCAACTTATTAGCAAGTTGTCAACTAAAAACGGATTTGATATATCTTTACCGAGCCGCTTGCTCATGGATTAGTCAATCCTTTTGTAACCATGGTGGATTGATAACCTATTGATGTTATCATCACAAAACCATTTATTCAACCTTTATTTCAAAAATATTCATTATTTTAGCAAAGGTTTCTTCTAAAAATCATTTAATCGATAATTCAAAGAACAAGACTTTGATGAAAGTATTGTCGACTAGCAAGATTTTGAATAAAAGTACGATATCAAAAAGTATTTATTCAAATATAATTCATACCGCTTAAAGATCTTCTTCAAGAATTGTAGTCCAAATAATAAACAAATTGATCAACATGCAAGCGGCTTCATTATCTCTTCTACTTCCAATCCATGCTCTAGCATTCTTCGCATTAGATCAACTAAAAGGATATCTTCTTTCTACGAACATGTGAATCATTGTTCCATTTTCTAGCTCTAAAACATGAACTCAGATTCTTCAAAGAATCTCCAAAGAAACTATTTCCCGTTTTCTTGATTTTCCAGATATCATCAAGATTTCTTCTTCGACTTCCCACAAAGTTATGAGATCACCATGTAAAACCATACCAATCCCTTCTAATGGATTATCTTCAAATAAGCCTTAATAAAGATGATATAAGTAGAATAAGTCCACTCTATCTATAATATGCAAAGCAAATCCCATAGCCTTTGAAAACTTTAAAACTTTCATCTTCTTTATAAAATATCATGTAATCTCCATTCTTGGATTTCTCAACTTTGAAAGCACTAATCTTTGATCCTGCTCATTTTCATGTCTTCATCTTCCTTGTATAATCAAAATCCACTATTCGAGATAATTCTTCAATTCATCAACGCCTCGATCTTAATTCTACCTTCTCTTTCTTTGAAGACCCACCATCGTAGCTCCAGCTTTTTCTTTTTCTCTTTAAGCTTTTCTTCCTTTCACCTTCGGTCCAAGGAGCTTTCTTCTAAAGTCTTTGATGCCGCAACATCTTTCTTATAAGCTTCTCTCTCAAAGATCATATAATCTTTTCATATCCACATAATTGACTTTTGCAATCCTTTAAATCCTCTTGCTTTTAAGTATGCCATCATTGCATTCCTTTCTTTAGCCAAATTAGGTCTTCTTGACATGAATCTTACGGTGTTGGAGATCAGAAGGTTCAAAGATCCAATGCATCTTGCGCCTTTTGAGTCGCTACTCTATCTAAAGCTTCTTGAGCTTCTCGCTTTTCTCTATCTTTAGCATTTATCTCTTCTTGAACTTTTCTAGTGCAGCTTCATTCCTAGCAACTTCAAATGCTCTAAGTTACGCTAAAGTGAGCTTTTTCTTAACTTCAACCAAAACACCTTTTCCTTGTCTGCTGGATCAATTGCAGTTGATCGCTTTTGGTTGTTCTTCTTCTTGTGCTTCTAATAGTAACACCTCCTCTTGGTTGTGATGATCAAGAATTGTAGCAACTAACTCATCATCACTTGGTGAATGTATGGGTTTAAATCTATGTTCCTCCTCTTCCTCTATAACAACCGTAGAAGGACCGACTTCTTCTTCAAAATTCAAAACCCTTGAGTTATTACTTGTCCGAAAGTTTCATGAAAAGCAAGATTTCATGTTCAAGACCTTGATCTTCAATAATTAGTTCTTCAAGCTTTGAGGTTTAGTCTTTTCTTCGTAACTTTCAATATGAACCAATTCTTCAAGCTTTGAGATCCACTCTCCTTTTCTTCTTATCATGTTCTTTCTCCTTATCATCTTCTTTCAATTTCGTTCTTTAAATTTCCTCCCAAATGGATGTAAGATGACTTAGGAACCTTTTACGTTGTAATTCCTTACGAAGAGCTTTAAGGCCTTTTATTCTCCTCCTTAACCCATAAGTTGAAACCTTTAATATAAGGTTTAACAAAATTCCTTAACCAAAATAGTTACGCTTCAACCTCCTAATCGCTTTAGCTTGACGCTCAACAGCTTGTGGTCAACCTAGCTAGCGCCCTTGTTAAAGCATAGTTGTCCAAAGGTAAATCGTCATTAGGAATTGTAGGAGCAAAGACCTTGAATCGGGGAATGTTCCTTTGAAATGTAATGTTCCTTTGAAATGTAACGTGGAGATGAAATAGGTGTTCTCTATGTCTTGTTGAACCTCAAGACCTTGTGAAACATCACCTTGTAATGAAACAAGACTTCACGAGAAGCAGATTGCAGATGCAAGATTACCTTGTGAAGCAAGACTTTTGAAGCAAGACCACATGCAAGCAAGATCTTCACTTTCGTCATCCTCTTCAAAGACGTGACAATTTTGAACAACTTCCATCATGGAAGTAGTTAGGAATATCTCCACCTCTAAACAAATCACTACGCCTAGCCATGAACGATAGATTTTGGCTTGTTGCACAATAATGTAGTAAAGCAAAGGGTTTAGGAATATCACCAATTGCTTGTTTAGAAAACCTCGATAAATCTTGGATACATTAACCAAGTAGCCCCGGATGATATATGAGAGAGCATTCCATCCAAAATAAGTCGTGAAAAATTAAAAACCACGTCTGTAGCTAAACCAACCACCGCAGAAGCAATATTAGATCCAAACCGCTCCCAAGAAGTGCTTTTAGAACTTATGCGGTGAAGTAAGACATGGATTAAAACTTCCATTGAGGATGAATAAAGCCTTCTTAAAAGTCATTCACCAAAGAACCTTCATAACCCAGATTGCTAAAAGTATCCCAAATCAATTGCTTGTCAAATCTAATAGCCCCATCTTCATCTTCGTGAAGAACTCATAACGATTTTGGTAACCGCTACTCGGACCTAGCCCTAATACAATTATCTCTTTCAATCACATAATCATAAGCAATTTTGATAGAACTCATAACAGTTTGAGCATACCTCGTAGATAGGAGATCGAGTTGGTGAAGTAGCCACCATAGCAAGAAGAACAGGATCATCTTCACATTCTTTGCTCCAATCAAATCCTCCAAAGCCATCATCGATTCCAAAGCAAAGATGTTCGATTCTTCATCAAAAGCAGTGCTCCAATCCAATGCTTCCACCGTGTCTTTCATCGCATCTTCCATCGCTACCATACAAGAAGTCACCGGTTCATCATCAAACTCTTCACTCCAAATCCACTGATAAATTCTCTCGAGCAACCAAAGCCTTTGTGTCGCTTATTGGAATTTCCTTAAGCTCAAGTTTAGGCTTCTCGGATGTTCTGCTTTGCTTGATACTTAGCAAACACGCACTCCCTTGCAAAGTGACCGATCTTTTGACAATGAAGCATTCAATTTTAGATTTGTCAAAAGTTATTCCTTGTTTTGGTTTGAAATCAATATTTTGCCTGCCTTCTTCATGTACTTTTTGATTCTTGCATGATTAAAGCAACTTGCCACCGATATCAATTTCCTCAAGTGCATCTTCTTCAACTGCTAGATCCTCTTCATAAGTGATGGGTAAGCTTGCTTGTTGTGCGAGAAGGAGCACACAACTTCATCCGAGTTCAAAGTGGTTGATGGTGGGGCTCTTGAGTATATGATGGGGATTGTAAACAGCGAAGATTTTGAGAGACAAGACTTTGAGGAGAAGCAAGATTTTGAAGCATCGCTCTTCTTTCGATGATAGAAAAGCAACTTTGTGAGATTTAGAATTTGGTTGACCACTCATCTCATGTTCATACACCTTCAATTGATGATAAAGATCATCAAAGTCCATAACCTCCATCCTTGTTGTCCTCCCGATCATAGTAGCAATCACATGCCATGTAGATGGCAAACTCCCGAGAAACTTCAAATTAGCATCCTCAATCGATACTTCGCCTTGTATAACTCCAACATGTTGAGGAGATTTTGAAACCTATCATATGCGAGATCAAGACTCTCTCTTTCTCCCATCGTGAATGTTTCAAACTCTTTGCTTCAAAGAAGTTTCGTGCATCTTCTTAGAGGCTTCATTCCTCCAATCTGGTCTTGAGAGCGACGTGAGTCGCTTAGCATCTTTAGCATCGTGAAATTTGAGAAGATGACCATCGGAATAGCGAGACAAGAGAATGTTAAGAGCCTTCTCTTGATTCCTTAGGGTTGCTTGTGGTAAACCGCTTTTGGTGCTAAAGGTTGTCCAAGAACTTGAGCAGTGTTCGAACAACTTCATTCCATTGACAATTACATTCCACGAGCATGGTCTCGTTATGGCAATATAACGCCTCATCTTCATGCACCATAGATCATATTCTCCTTCTTGATAATTGGAATTCGAGTGAGGTGATTGAGGGTTGTGGAGCGACTTGATCGACATCTTGAAAATTGTAGGGTTTCTTCCTAGTCGGAGTTTCACACAAGCTCGATACCACTTGTTAAGATCGCTTATAGCTCACTAGGATCAATAACAAAGACAATAATATTGTACGCAATGAATAATCAAAACAATACTTTGTTATTGAACAAGGTTTTTCACCATTAACTAATACTCTAATATATATTAGACGTTTATAGGAACACGTCTACTAACTAAACTAATAACCTAGGCGTTTACAATGAATCATACGCCTAGGACACACTAATCTAAATCCAATACCCTAGACGCTCTTCCCAACGCCCAGGCTAAACACACACCTTTAGTCGACTACATTATCGGAAGACTTAATTACAAACCTACACCTATGTCCTCTTTATATACTAGAGGATAAGGACTAAATAATAAAACTTTCATTGCAAGCAAGCCCTTCCATCTTTTAGTAGGTTTCCTTCTTGTCATATTAAGTCCCTCTTGTTTCATTCTTTTTGTCTTTATCAACTCAAACTTGTAATTCCCAACACATTCCATGCTCCAGCATCCTCCTCATAAGTTCTGGTGTAAGAGGATATCTTCTATCAGCTAACATGTGAATCATAATTCCATCTTCTAGCTCTAGAACATGTACTCCAGATTCTTCAAAGAATCTCCAGCTAACAATCTCCCAATTCTCTTGATTCTTCCAAATTTCTGCAGTGCTTTGTTCTTGATTTCCCATACATTTGTGAGATCTCCAAGCAATACTAAACCAACTCCTTCGATGGATTTTGTTCAAAGTAATCTCGCACCACATGATATAAATAAAATAAATCCACTCTATCTATGATGTGCAATAAATCCCATAGCTTTGTTGAACACTCAAGCTTTCATCATCTCTATGAAACATCAGATAACTTCCATCTTTTGACTCTACAACTTCAAAAGCAATAATTTGAGATTTGTTCATTTTCATCTCAGCATCATCTGTAAAATACTCAAAATCCACTATTCTTAAGTAATTCCTTAGTTCATCATTAGTATCAGATCGTAACTCAACTTTCTCTTTCTTTGATGATTGTATTTCTTCAAGATCAGTTTTTATTTTTCTTTTTAAGCTCCTTTTTCTATCTTTTTCTTTCCAAGTAGCATCATCTTTATAATCTTTGATGCTTTCAACACTTTTCTTATAAGCTTCCCTAACAGCATCATACAATTCTTTCATCTCAAAATAATTAAACCTCTGCAATCCTTTATACCCTTGACTTTTTAAATAAGCCATCATTGCATTTCTATCTTTAGCTCTATTTGGTCTTCTTGGCATAAAAGAAACAGGAATAGGTGACTCTAATGGTTCATCACCAACATTCAATTCCTCTTGCAATTTCTTAGTCGCTTCTCTATTCGAGCTTCTTCAATTTCCTTAGCTTCTATCTTTAGCATTTAATTCCTCTTGAAACTTTCTAGCTGCTTCCTCATTCATAGCAATTTGAGCAGCTCTAATATGTGCTAAAGTAGGTTTCTTTTTCTTCTTAGTCTCTACCAACTTGCCTTTACCTTTATCTTTTGAATCAATAATAGCTTGAGAAACTCTTGGTTGTTCCTCTTCTTGCACTCCTGGAATACTAACACCTCTTGGTCTTGATAAATCATGCAAGATCTCAAAGAATGGTTTCATCATCACTTGTTTGTATGTATAGGTTTGAGTCGACTTCCTTTTACGGTATGACGGTTGAAGGACCGACTTCTTCTTCAAAGTCTAACACCTTGGAGTAATCAATTCTTGTCGTAAGTTCCGTGAAAAGGACTTTGATCGCCAGTACCTTGATCATCAATACTTTGAACTTGAACATCAATAACTTGCTCCTCAAGACTTTGAATAACTTTGTTCTTAAGTTTCTTGAACTTCATCCTTTCATGTTCTTCAAGACCTTGAGTTCATTCTCCTTAACAACATCTTCTTTCAAATTCTTTTCTTCTAAATTCCTCCCATTTGGAATGAAGATTGTTTTGAACCTTTATGCGTTCGATCTTCTTAAACCGCCTTTTCTCATTCTTTTAGATTTGACCCATAGACGATGATGTTGAACCAAAGGCCAGACAAAATTCTTGAGTCTTCTAAACTTGAGCTTCAACTTCTTAATCTATTTAACTTGAGCCTCAGTAGTTTTCTTCAATTTGACTAACTCCTTTGTCAGAACATAATTATCCAATGTCAAACCTTCAGGGGGTATAGTATGTGAATCATCTCCTTGAATTGGTGAATGTTCCTCTGGTTGAGAATCAGGAACAGATAATTGTGGAGACGGAGAAGGTGAAATTAGAACATCAGCTTGAACTTCAAGATTTTGACGGCAAGACCTTGTGATGCAAGACCTTCTTGAGATGCAAGACTACGAGAAGCGAGACCTTGTAGCAATACTTTTCCATTCTCTTCCTTACAATAGCAAATAAACATGAATATCCTCCCCTCAAGCAATGCATAGGACTATACTTACACTAAATAGTCCTCCCCTTAAATGTAGCTCAGTAATTGATCATGCCAATACTCCTGAATTCAAAACTAGAAACATCAAATCCTTTGGTGAGTAAATCAGCTACATTATCATCTGTATGCACCTTGACAACATTTATCCCAGATTTGAGAGACTGACAATAGGTTGAACTTGAGCTCCTTCACATATCTAACATTCTCAAAATCTATATGCCCTGCTTTGATGGTTCCTTTCCCAGTAATTCTTCCTCCATTGGGATCATTCCCAAATGCAACTCTTCCTCCACTAATAGATCTAAATCGAATGTAATCTCCTTGTCTCCGTCATACTTCCAGAGCAACCACTATCTACAATCAAATGATCTTTAAGCTCCTCTTCGGGTTGCCCCGCACAAAGATTTAGAGTTAGTTTCTTTTAGGAACCCAAGCCATTACCGACTTGTGTTCCCTTGTGGAGTTACAAACTCAAATTCTTTGAGTATGTAATTCCCACTATTTTTAAAACATGATCCAAAATTATCTTTTGATTTTTAGCATGTGGATTTTCAAAACTCTCTTTACAAGTTCATTCTCTTTTCTTGTATCACAAAAACATATGATTCACTTTTGTTGAAAGTACAGTTTGTCCTGAGCAAGACTTTCTCTCTTAACCCATTCGCTTTAACACTTGGTTCTGTGATCTAGATCCCTATGTGAATTGTAATACCTTCTAGGTTGATAGTAATGAGATCTCCTAGGATACTGTTCCAAGAAGTGTTAGCAAGACCTTGTTTTGATGGAGCAAGACTTTGGAAAGGTACCGCTTGTGAAGGTCTTGGTGGTTTAGAAAAAGGTCTTCTCGGTGAGGTACCTATAGTCCGGTGAGAAATTGTCGTGATTGACCCTATTTGAATTATTCCGGATGGTTTATGTTCTCTAGGTTTCGATTGGCGGACCTATGCTTTGGAAATTTTCTAAGGTATTCGAGTGATGTTCATAATCCTTGATTAAATGAGTAGGACTAAAGCACACAAAACACGTTTTGACCCATACTCCCAAAGTGACTTCTTCTATGTCTATGACCAAAACTATTTTGCCTTCTAGGTGAATGATTGAACCTGTTTTGACCAAAGTTATCCCAAAAGGTTTAGCAAGATCTTGTTTTGAAAAGGTTTTCCTGTAAGTCTTGCTTGGAGCAAGATTTCGATTGAAGATACCGCTGACTTTGAACATTGTTTTCAACAGTTTCTTTTGGGGTTTTAGACCTAGATTGACCAATAAGCTTTTTCCTAAACTCTAAACTGTCTACTCCAAAACGATAAACATCAGGTCTTATGGGTTGATGACTACCAGTGGGATGTGGGACAACATGATAACCCTTGTCTTTCTTATATTCTAGAGGTGGTTCACAAATTGAATCCTCATTACTAGATGTGTCTACATAATTAATGAGTTCATCATCACTAGTGTTTATATCCTCTAGGTCATCACCAGATTGATTCTCTTCTATATTAGCAAAGTCCATACCAAAACCTAAGCCGGTTCTAATGTAAGCTCTTCTGTTTTTGAACATAAGTAACATGTGATGCACTGCATTCTTTCCAGGATCAAACTTTGCTAACAAATCATCTCTTTCCTTAGTCAATTTCTCAATTTTAGCAATTTTACAATTTAGTTTCCATTCACTTAGTTTTAACTGGTAATCCTGTTGTTCATACTTTTCAGCCCAAGCCATTTCATTATTTTCATGTGTTATAATTTTGGCTTCCATAGACTCTAAAGTAATTTGATAACCAGCTACATCAAACCTAGCCCTTACACAGTTATCTCTTTCAATAACATAAGCATTAAGTACTTTTTGATAAAAATCATGACACTTAGAACATACCTCAGAGATAGTGGTTGATGCAGCTGCATTCGACATCTTTAGTGTTTGCTGTGAAATTGGTTTTCTTCTTAGTCAGAGTTTCCGCACAAGCTCTGATACCACTTGATAAAAACTAAGAACGTGATGAAGATAGTTTCTTGATCGTTTATGAGCCTTAGGGTTTAACAATAACAATGACAATACGCAGCGGATAAATCAAAACATAATTGTTATTGACACAAGGTTTTCATTCACTAACACTAACTAATCTTAGACGTTTATAGGAACACGTCTACTAATAACCTAGGCGTTTACAAGACTATACGCCTAGGACACACACACCTTTTAGTCGACTACATTATGGAAGACTTATATAAAACCTACACCTATGTCCTCTTTATATACTAGAGGATAAGGACTAATAAATAAAACTTCTTTTGCAAGCAAGTCCTTCCATCTTTTTGTAGGTTTCCTTCTTGTCATATTAAGTCCTCTTGTTTCATTCTTTTGTCTTATCAACTCAAACGATAATTCTCAACAATCTTCCCTAGTTGATAATGACAAAACTATTCTTGAACGAACTTCCCTAGGCAGTAGAGAAATTGAGATCGGGATCTCACCATGAATGAAACAAGTATGTCTTCCTTTGTCTTCCCTTAATCCATGCCATGCCACTCAAACATCTCTTCCCTTTTGTTATTATCCAAATAGGGAACGATGCAAATAATGATCTTGACCACCACAAACCAATATCATACTTCCAATCTAAGACTTCTAATGTTTAAAATCACCCACCATTACGCACCATAAGAAAAATGGATTCCAAAAGTAGAAACTCCAACTAGCAATAGGAATAATGATCAACGAGAGTAAAATCAAACACTTCCCTTGAGTGATGCATGTAGATGGTTAAACATTTAACAATAAGCTTCCCCGAAACCCATATGTTAACCATCTTCTTGATTCTTCAAATCAGAGGCTCCATGTAATGATCACTAATGAAGAAAACTAAGTATAACCAACTTGATGAAGAAGTAAAATAACCCAAACTTGTATCTTATATCTTGCACTATAGATGACATTGAACGATACCTATGTATAGGAGACCTCAATCTCTTGACGATAATCATCGAGCACAATAACGCCACTCCTTTAAGTGTTATGTCAATTCTTTGTCATAATCATTGAAGCACGAACAAGTTACCTCCTGCTAAAAGGTATGATAAAACACGTATCCAAGTAATTCCACTTCACCTTCAAATAAGTGATAAATAATCATCTTCGTAATCAATTCTTCAATAAAATCAACTTTGAGCTTTTTAAAATCTTTTAAGAACAAAAATCAAACTCCTGTGTGTGTGAAAAATAACCTGTGTGTGTGTCGTCAAAAAAATCCATAACAAATATCATGCTTGACTTCCCCTCAAATCTGAATATATTCGTTTAGCAGGACTGTCTATAGGAGAAAACGATCCCACTTGTTGATCCCATGGGAATCAAACTAACTTATGGATCTGATGCTCAACTGTGATCCCATGGGAATAATAATATGAACTGGTGATTTGTAGCCATTGGGAGAGCCCGATCGACCTCTCGAAAGTTGGTCAATCTATCTTTATTTTATTGTATTTGTTATTATTTATCTTTTTATCTCTTAATCGACTCCGGTTCGTATCAAGTGGTATCAGAGCTTGTGTGGAAACTCTGATTAAGAAGAATGGCAGCTACTTCACCAAGTTCATCCACTATCTCTGAGGTATGTTCTAAGTGTCATGATTTTTATCAAAAAGTACTTAATGCTTATGTTATTGAAAGAGATAACTGTGTAAGGGCTAGGTCTGAGGTAGCAGGTTATCAAATAACTTTAGAGTCTATGGAAGCCAAAATTATAACACATGAAAATAATGAAATGGCTTGGGCAGAAAAGTATGAAAAACAGGATTATCAGTTAAAATTAAGTGAATGGAAGTTAAATTGTAAGATTTCTGAAATTGAGAAACTGACTAAGGAGAGAGATGATATTAGCAAAGTTTGATGTCTGGAAAGAATCTGGTCTTTCTCATGTTACTTATGTTCAAAAACAGAGAAGAGCTTACATTAGAACTGGCTTAGGTTTTGGTATGGACTTTGATAATATAGAAGAGAATCAATCTGGTGATGACCTAGAGGATATAAACACTAGTGATGATGAACTCATTAATTATGTAGACACATCTAGTAATGAGGATTCAATTTGTGAACCACCTCCAGAATATAAAAAGACAAGGGTTATCATGTTGTCCCACATCCCACTGGTAGTCATCAACCCATAAGACCTGATGTTTCTCGTTTTGGAGTAGACAGTCTAGAGTTTAGGAAAAAGCTAGTTGGTCAATCTAGGTCTGAAACCCCAAAAGAAACTGTTGAAAACAACGTTCAAAGTCAAGCAAGAACTTCAACTCAAAGTATTGCTCCACAAGCAAGACTCTTCGGAAAACCTTTTCAAAACAAGATCGCTAAACCTTTTGGGATAACTTTGGTCAAACAGATTCATTCATTCACCTAGAAGGCAAAATAGTTTTGGTCATAGACATAGAAGAAGTCACTTTGGGAGTATGGGTCAAAAGCGTGTTTTGTGTGCTTTAGTCCTACTCATTTAATCAAGGATTGTGAACATCACTCGAATACCTTAGAAAATTTCCAAAGCATAGGTCCGCTAATCGAAACCTAGACAAGACAAACCAACCGGAATAATTCAAATAGGGTCAATCACAACAATTTCTCACTGCACTATAGGTACCCTCACCGAGAAGACCTTTTCTAAACCACCAAGATTTTCACAAGCAAGACTCTTCCCAAAGTAATCGCCCATCAAAACAAGGTCTCGCTAACACTTCTTGGAACATGTATCCTAGGAGATCTCATTACTATCAACCTAGAAGGTATTACAATTCACATAGGGATCTAGATCACGGGAACCAAGTGTTAAACCGAATGGGTTAAGAGAGAAAGCATCGCTATGGACAAACAAGACTTTCAACAAAAAGTGAATCGATGTTTTGTGATACAAGAAAAGAGAATGAACTTGTAAAAGAGAGTTTTGAAAATCCACATGCTAAAAATCAAAAGATAATTCGGATCATGTTTTAAAATAGTGGAATTACATACTCAAAGAATTTGAGTTTGTAACTCCACAAGGGAACACAAGTCAAGAATGGCTTGGGTTCCTAAAAGAAACTAACTCTAAATCTTTGTGCGAGGCAACCCATAAGAGGAGCTTAAAGATCATTTGATTGTAGATAGTGGTTGCTCCGAAGTATGACAGAGACAAGGAGATTCATGTCGATTTTAGATCTATTAGTGGAGGAAGAGTTGCATTTGGGAATGATCCCAATGGAGGAAGAATTACTGGGAAAGGAACCATCAAAGCAGGGCATATAGATTTTGAGAATGTGTGACAACTCGCAATTTCAGGTCATTTCTCAAAACAATTCATGCTTCACAATTTCAACATTTATCGTAAACTAGGTTTGCGTGTTCCAAATTCGCGTAACCTTAATGGTTTAGCGGCGAATTCATGATCATATCATCACGAACATTTCATATGGACTAAGTTTAGTCTACATTTCATTAGCATCATTTGCATCATGTTAGTTCATTCATGATTTTTGCATTTCACATTAAACGTAAATTTTATATTAAATAAACGTTATCGCGTAAGTTATTATTTTGAACATTTAATCCGATACTTCCAAAAATGATCCCGATATATTTTTATACTTACAATTAGTTTATAAAAACAATATTTTGAGTTTACCTAGTGTTTTAAATTTATTTTGTATATAAATCGTTAAATTTATATTATTACGACGTTTTTCTTAAAAACTACACGATAATTATATTATCACTTAAATTATGCAAGAAATATATTTTTACAATTTTTATGACTCAATATATTTTACTTTGGTCCATTAAAATTTATTTTAACAAAAACTACCCTAAATACTAACATGTATGTACAAGTTACAAACTATATTTATTAAAACTTACACTTACTTACACATTATGTACATAATACATTAAAAAAAAATAGATATTTTGGAGATACATTCCCCCCCCAAAACCGGTCCAAGGGGGGGGGGGTGTCATAGAGTGGGTGAATGTTTCTTACAAGGCTAAACTTATACTCCAAATCACTTACACAATCACTCATTCAATCAAATAAGTTACACACACACTCAAACATATCTCTCTTGTTTCTCTTCCTAGAACCGCCAAGCTAAGGAGTAGAAGAAAACATCAAAATTTTCAAGATCAAGTATTTAACAATCTAGATCACACTCTTATTAAGGTTTTGAAATAAAAACCTAGGGTGTTTAGTTTAATCCTTGTTCTAATCACCTCATCATAGTAGCTTGTAAGCATATTACTTTCATTTTATATCTTTCACTTTCATTTCATATTTATTTCTTCATATTTTGTGCAAACATGCAAGACTTGTGTATATTTATACCATTTTTACCATTTTTTTTAGAGTTAATATATAAAAGTCATCCTATAATTATTCCCTTGTTATATATTGGTCTTGATGATGTTTAGGAACCCATGACACCCTAAGAAGGTGTATGGTAGGATTAGTATAGCTTTGGAGTTGATTTGAAGGGATTGGAATAGGTGTAGTACGAGAAAAACTATTTTCGACAAGTATATATAGTGGTCTGATCTTATTTTGAATTTCTGGAAAATCCAACAGTAGACATGAGTTTTTGGCCTAGATATTTAGAAAATATACTTTAAAAAGAATCCGTGGCCGCTTGAACGGATTAAAACGGAGTTATAACGAAGAAGTTATGAATTTTTCAAGTTTGACGACGATATATATATTTTCTGAAAATTTCAGCACACTATTATTGTTTTATTCGAGTCAAAACGAGTCTTAAGCTTCATAAATTATTTCAACTTATCAAAAATATATTAGTATACTTTGATACGAAGCTAAGGACGTATAATACGTAGAAAACGGATTTGTAACGACAAAAATATACACGTTTTCATAAATTGCCGTAACTTTATTATTTTAGAAAAACTATATTATTTTTACGAGACAAGTGTTACGGTAAACAAAACGACCATATTGAAGGCTATTTTTAACGATGATGTAGAACTTTTTGTAACAAGATGTCTTCTAATGAAATTAAGATCACCAAGCATATTTTTCAAAACGACTAACCGTTTGTATAGCGGAGTTGTAATAAATTATTTACGGTTGCTTAAACTTTGTCGAAACTCACTTTTTACACAACATTTGGACAAAATCACCATATTTAACCTCTATTATCTTTATGTTCGAGACCTCTATGACGAAAACTCATGTACTAAAACTTCTAGATTTTTATACAAGCTTTCCAAAACCGTTGAGTTCGTTTCCTAACGCTCAACGACACCATTTTACGACTAGCTTTTCAAGCCATTTTGTCACTTTCATGAAATTTCCGACGACATTATTTTACGACGAAAAGTTAAAATTTCACAATAATTCATTACGAAACTATTGTAGGATGACATTTTGACGTAAAAACTTGTAAAGTAATTTAAGAATGGTCAAGACGTCAAAAGAATATTTTTCGACGATAAGTATTATTTTCAAAACTCTCAAATGGTATAAATAACATACGAAATGCATGCATATCATTACATCATAACTCATTACATATCATATCATTCGTAATAGGTCAAGGTTAAAGTATCACGCTATACCTCAGTGTACTCACTCTTGTCATCATATCAGTTTATCAAGTGAGTTTTCATAGCCCGATTTATTCAAGTTTTACTTATTTCAAACCTACGGGAGAATACATTGCACAACATTTTATTACGATACCAAGTATGTTAAATTCATTTACATTGCTTAAGTTACCACGCTGCCGATTAAATGTCCCATTTCATATGCATGAGCCGTTAATTTCCTAGAAGCGTGTGTGAGTGGATAGATCTATCGAGGTGACACCTCCATCCGGGTTGGTGAATCCCAACTAGTCATACGGATGCATTTCATTCATAAACATTATTAGAGTTGTTTGGCAAGACACTCTGGGGCTTAACATCATTGGAGCTTGAAGATCATGCGCTTAAGCAATTGTAACATTTTTGTGACATCATTGTCATACCCGATTTATACTTGTGGTAGTCGATTAACATTTACATAAACCTATGAACTCACCAACCTTGTGTTGACACTTTTAGCAATGTATTTTCGTGTAACTAAGGCATTATCATCATGGCATGGTTAAGGAACCCCTTTTGAGTCGCAAGCGCCGACTTATATCATTGTACATTATGGCACTTTCTTTCAAAACATCGTTTGGACTTGTAATATATTTGTATTTCGCAAACTTTATAAACTTTTGGGACCTATGTTGTAACTCGAACGCTTTTATTAAATATCCAACGATGTGTTTTTAAAACGACACTTTAGGTCGCTCAATATAACCGTGATTGTGGTGCTATGACATCAATCCCGTGAATTCCACTCCCGCAAAGCATGTAAATTGGGGGTGTGACAGAATGTTAGATATGTGAAGGAGCTCAAGTTCAACCTATTTTCAGTCTCTCAAATATGTGATAAATGTTGTCAAGGTGCATACAGATGATAATGTAGCTGATTTACTCACCAAAGGATTTGATGTTTCTAGTTTTGAATTCAGGAGTATTGGCATGATCAATTACTGAGCTACATTTAAGGGGAGGACTATTTAGTGTAAGTATAGTCCTATGCATTGCTTGAGGGGAGGATATTCATGTTTATTTTGTTGTAAGGAAGAGAATGGAAAAATCGCTCAAGGTATCGCTTCTCAGTGCCGCATCTCAAGAAGGTCTTGCATCACAAGGTCTTGTCATAGCAAATCTTGAAGTTCAAGCCGATGTTCTAATTTCACCTTCTCCGTCTCCACAATTATCTCTTCTCGATTCTCAACCGGAGGAACATTCACCAATTCAAGGAGATGATTCACATACTATACCCCCGAAGGTTTGACATTGGATAATTATGTTCGACAAGGGAGTTAGTCAAATTGAAGACAACTCATCGAGGCTCAAGTTAAGCAGACAAGAAGTTGAAGCTCAAGTTTAGAAGACTCAAGAATTTTGTTTGGCCTTTGGTTCAACATCATCGCCTATGGGTCAAATCTAAAAGAAGGAGCAAAGGCGGTTTAAGAAGATGAACGCCAAAAGGTTCAAAACAATCTTCATTCCAAATGGGGAGGAATTTAGAAGAATAGAATTTGAAAGAAGATGTTGTTAGGAGAATGAACTCAAGGTAATCAAGAACATGAAAGGACTGAAGTTCAAGAAACTGAAGAACAGGTTATTCAAAGTACTGAGGAGCACGTTATTGATGTTCAAGTTCAAAGTACTGATGATCAAGGTACTGCTTGTTGGAATTACTCCTAAACCATAATCAAGTGTTATTAATTAATATGTAATAGTTAGCTTCATTATGGCCTTTATGTTTGTTATTAGCCTTAAGCTTATGAAGAAGGCCCATGAGCTTAGGCCCAAGCCCATTAAAGAAAGGATGGAAACTAGGAGTGTTGCCCTAGCTTTCCTCCTATAAATACTCTATGTAAAACTTCATTTGAAGGTTGGTTGTTCAAGTTATTTCCTTTCATACTCCTACGCGTAAACCGTATCATATTATCGTGTGTGTGTGTGGTTTTACTTGTTCAATCGCCTCATCTCTTTCATTATTACTTGTGTTTGTATAACTAGTGACCTAACAGTGGTATCAATCGCCTAATAGTTGAGTGAACGTATTGTTTGAAGTGAGTTTTGGTCTCACGCCTAACTTGCGTATACCTCACCTTTGGCTTGATCAAAAACGTATTTTTTACACTTTTGAATCCAAGATTCTTGTACTTTCAACGTTTTAAGGTGTTAAAATACTTGTTTTGGCAAAAGTTTCAAACTTTATGCGTGGATAATTGTTTTCATCTAGTTTTGAACGTGGGTGTAGTTCTACGCAGAATCGCTTTTAGAGGCTTTGGTTCATCAAGTTTCACACTTTTGTGTATTTTGGTGTTATTGAAGCTATTTTATCACACAAAAGCGGTTTAGAAACACTTTTGGACAGAATCAAAGTTACGAGCATTTCTACGCGTAGTAAAACCCTAAAACTACGCGTAAGTGCTTCCTTGGTTTGATCTTCATTTTAGTGGTTTATTCCGTGTTTTCTTACTTGGATAAGTCCGAAAATACGTCGACTTTGGATATCTTTTGCACCGTGATAGTGTAAAGATCATTTGGGCAAAACCCTAAAATTACGCATAAGCATAAGCTTACGCGTAGAAATCCTACGCCTAAGATTTTTCTTACGCCTAAGCCTAGTCTTACGATAAGAAAATCCCACGCCTAACTTTCTACGCCTAACTTTTGTCTACGCCTAACTTTAGTGCTTTTCCCTACTTACGCGTAAGCTAAATCCCACGCCAGAACTCCTTATTGTTACGCGTAACTTTGGCGTTTTACGCATAAGTGCTACTTGGTTCTTGTCTTTTCTACGCCTAAGGACACTTCATCAACAAAGGTTCATTCGACTACAAAGATCCATTTTACCAACACAAGTTTTCAACATGTCTCAACCACCATACTCTAACTATTTCCTTACACTTATCCTCAACGACAACAACAACTAAGTCCACAACATCAACAATGGAATCAACAACAAGCAATTTATCAAGAACAATTTAATCAACAACATACTCCACAACTTGGTGCAATTCCCCACCACAAATGGTTCAAACACCGCCAAGTCTTCAAGTTCAACCCTACACAAATGAATTCAATCAACATCCATCAAGGAACACTATGAAGGAACCCACTTGGTTTGCAAAGATGTGTGAAGCTTTAAGCGACCAACAATCAATTCATGAAGTGGATCACTTGATAGACCTCCAATGCTCACTCCGAAACTACGATCAATGGGTGATAGGTTCTTTAGGTTTTGTGATCCAAGAAGCCACATGGAAAGTTCTTAAAAGGTTATCTTGGAAGGTCCATTTGAGATGCCCACCGTCATTGTACCCGGAGATCCTAATCTTTGCTCCACCAAGAGATGAACAAACCAACATTGCTCTTGTTGCATCTAAATGCAATGAACTTCTACACTATGAATCGATGAGCTTGCAATGCAATATATCCTTTTAGGATTACCTAACCTAGTTCTTCAAGTGTTGATGCTCAAAAGGCGCAAAGGAAATGTGGGACCATATTCATCTTCTTATGGAAGGATCAAGACTCAATCAAGAGGATTTGGAATCCAAAATTTACTTAGCTTATGAACACTTCATGATTGAACTGCGAGAGACACTAGTCTTATCATCATCGATTTTCGAGACATCATCAATGATTTGGATAAACACAACATCATCATGCCAAGAATTGCGTGAATACTAAGTTCCTGAGTAGTCTTGGTCCTTAATGGGAGAAGTATGTCATTTTTCTCCGTCAAGCGAAGAATATGCATCATTCTACATATGGATTGTTGTATGATTACTTGAAGCCTCATGAGAAGGAAGTTGATCGGGAAAGGATTCTCCGTGCTCAAATGGTTCCACCTACACATCCGGAAAATCAACAACTTGCCTTATATGCTCAACAAAGTTATCCTCCTCAACAAGCAACTCAACCAACTGCCTTAGTCACACCAAACGATCCATCACAGCAATCTCAACAAAATCAATTGGTTCCTTACAACAACAACAATGATCAAGCACTTCATAGTCAAACTAATGAGGAATCCGATCCGTTCGAAGCATTACAACAGGGATTTGTTATGATTGCTAATGCTTTTAGCCGTTATACCAACAAATCCAACAATCGTATTCGTTCCTCATCCAATACACGAAATCGGTTGTTGTGAACAATGGACGAGTTGAAGTTCGTAATCGTGGTTATGGTCGTCAAATGGGAGGTGGTCAAGGGTTTAATGCTATGGGAAGGAATAACAACAGAGCTCAGTGGTGGAACAGGAAATGCTCGGAATGGATTGAATGGTCTTGATGCTACAACCGCAATGAGAAGGGACACTGGCTAATGCATGCCCAAAGCCAAGGACTAGGGTAGTGCTTATTTCAAAGAGGCTCTTCGTTGGCTCTTAAGGATGAAGTGGTGGATCTCTCACAAACAAAAATGAGCTTTATGGCAAATGAGACTCGGATGCAAAACGTCGTCTTCATTGGTGTGAAAGATATTCACACTCATCAACTTAGTTTTCAAAAGAAAATCGCTCGATTGAGTGCAAAATCTTCGATCCTAAAATTAAGCAAGCGGATGATCAAAACGTGTCTTTGAAAAGTCAAATCTCTAAATATGAACAAGAACTTGTAACAGTTAAACAGAATATGGTATCATATTTGATTTACTCAATAAGACTCGACATGAAGCATCAATCGAACTTGATCACTATCTTGCTCACACTAGAGAAGTCATGAATTTTCTTTGGTAATATTCGCTCGAAAATCAAGATTTGATTCACACTATCTCTAAGTTAAGAGAAATATTAGGAAAGTATGAACAACTTCCGCCAACCATCATTAAGAGATTAGCACCAAGAACACTTAGTAATCGTGCACCTAGAATACCCACCGCCAAATCACAAGTTGCTAATGTGCTTCCTTCTCTTGAAACAGAATAGTTACGTCTTTTCCAAACGTCCGCACTTCACGACCTAGGAGCACTCAATCAAGAATAGGAAGTTGCGACCTAAGAAAAGATCAATAAGGAATGCTAAAGTAGAAGAACACCCTAGGACTATGAATAAGACTCACGTTGCTTCCACTATAGATGTTGCGTCGGCAAATGTAATAGAAATAGTGATGTAACTAATGCTAAACCTTAAGCACTTTTGATATTCATCGATGCACCTTGTGTTATTTTTCGTAAAAGTATGAATTCGATTGTCATGACAAATGTCTTGCTAAAGCTATAATCTCTCGCTTACGGAATCCTAAGAATCGAATACCTCTAGGCCCACTAATCATTCTAAGTCCGTGCTTGGTAAACCGACTTCTTTAGATTCTAAGGCAAACATTGTCACATGTAGCCCTGATTTCACCTCGTAAGAATGTAGTACCACCTAGTGCATTCACTAAGACTAAAGCAAAGAGTAGTTATAGATAGCGAAATGGATATATAACACACTAGGATTTAAATGGATGCCTAAAATTATTAATGTGTGTATATCTAATATACCGCTTGGAACCCTCTAACATCTCGGGTTCCACATCTACCTCTATTCCATCTGTGTAAATGCGTGTGTAATGCGGTGATCTGAGATCATTCTCGGATTGTTGATAGCTTGTTCCCGACACATGACAGCAACCTTAAGCTGTTATCAAACTTTATTGCAAAGTTCATATGCTTTGTCAGTTCGGGAATGATCACTCAGCACTATCATGGGCTACGGAGATTATGTCAATGGGAACATCGAAATCGCGAGGTTTACTATGTGGAAGGCCTCGGTCATAACTGCTTTTAGTAGGTCGGTTTTGTGATGGAGATTTGGAGGTTGCTTTCGGGGAGAAAACTTGTTTCATTCGTGATCTACAAGGAAATGACCTTATGTCCGCTCGTAATTCTAGTCTCTACACTATCTCTATGCAAGGCAGGGTTGCTTTATCTCCCATCCGCTTACTTTCAAAGGCAACATCAACAAAATCACGGCTATGGCACCGTCGTCTCTCACATCTAAACTTTCAAACCATCACCAACCTTGCTCGACACAAACTAGTTGAAGGTCTCCACGATTAGGTATTCAAAATATCACCATTGATCACCTGTGAACAAGGGAAAAGCACTCGTGCTCATTTTCCTTCAAAGGTGGAACACGACTCTCAAAGATGTGCTTCATCTTCTTCACATGGATTTGTGAGGCGGATGCGTGCAAACGATCAATGGAAAACGCTACATCTTAGTAATTGTTGATGATTACTCACGTTGGACTTGGGTCTACTTTCTTCAAGCAAAGACCAAGCTCCACAAATGATCATCACCTTTCTCACAAAAATACTGTGTTCGACTCCGCAACACCGTCGGGCTAATCGAAGGCGACGGAGGTCTTGAATTTGTAAACCAAACCCTTCGTGAATTTTATGAGAAAGTGGGAATCAAACATCAAACATCTATTGCACGACACCGAACAAAACGGAATTGTTGAAAGACGAAACCGAACGTTAGTGGAAGTCGCAAGAACAATGTTAATCAATGCTAAACTTCCAGATTACTTGTGGGTAGAAGCCGATTCATCGCATGCTATACTCAAAACCGTTCTATGATCACAAACGCCACAACAAAACACCTTTCGAGCTTGTCCACAACCATAAACCGAATCTCAAACACTTTCATATATTTGGATCCCTTTGCTATCCGAATAATGATCGTGATGCTTTTGGAAAACTCAAAGCCAAAGCGACATTGGAGTCTTTATTGGATATTGTGAGAATTCTAAAGGTTACCGGATCCGAATCGTCGTACAAAACAGTGATGGAAATGATTCATGCTCATTTTGATGAACTCACGGAAATGGCTTCGAGTATAATGACTTAGAACCGGTCACAACCGCTTAAACTTCCCCAAACCCCATCATCACCGAACAAAGCCCCCGCCTAACTCGTCAACAAATGGAAAGGTTATTTGCTCATCATTCAATGACGATATTGATGAACGTGCTCTAGGTGTATCCATTGCTCACCGCACAACCCGATAATATTCCTATACCGATACACTGCTACAACAACTCATCGTTGAAGATGCACCTACACGATTGACTCCACAACAACAGCTTGAACAAACCGCTTCCAACAATGATGAAGCGGTGATGATATTACGAATGATGTACCCCACCTACATATTTTGATCCAAATCGTTCTTCAACCCGTTTGCTAATGAGATCGCCGCACGGATGTCGCGGAATCTTCAACAAACCATTTGAATCCTCGAATCTGCACAATGTATACCAACATCAACCTCTACACATCGATGGACAAAAGACCATCCTCGGCTAATATTATTGGCAACCCGAATCAACCGATCGTTACGAGACAACGTCTTCACACGAGATGGTGAACATTGCATTTATGCACTCACCGTCGCCAATATGAACCTAAAACATTAAAGACGCAATGACAAAAGACAACTGGATTGAATCCATGCAAGAAGAACTCAACCAATTCAAACGTCTTGAAGTATGGGAACTGGTTGAAAGACCAACAGGGGTCTACGTCATTGGTCTAAAATGGATTTGGAAAAACAAATTGGATGCTGAATGGAACATCATCCGAAACAAGTCACGTCTAGTTGCTAAGGGTTATCGTCAGGAAGAGGGAATAGACTTTGAAGAATCTTTTGCTCCTGTTGCTAATAGTTTCACCAAAGGTTCGGTTGACCCAACTCTTTTTTTACAATATCACGGGGCACATATCTTAATTATTCAAATTTACGTGGATGACATCATTTTTGGGTCTACACATAAAAAATTTTCAACCGCTTTTGCAAAACTAATGAAGAAATTTTTTGAAATGTCCATGATGGGTGAACTCACGTTCTTTCTAGGACGCAAGTTCATCAATCACCCGTGGTATTTTCTCGAGTCACCCAAATATGCCCTTGAATTGTTAAACAAATTTGGAATGAAAACACGTGATACTTATGCCACACCAATGACTCATACCAAGAAGCTAGACGCTGATTTACATGGGAAATTAGTTGACCCTACCAAATACCAAGTATTATTGGGTCTCTCATGTATCTAATAGCCCAGACTGATATTGTCTTTGCCATTTATCTATGCTCCCGTTATCGATCGCGACCAACCGAAACCCACCTCTCGAGGCTAAAGAATCCTCCGATACATCAAGGAACCATTAAATTGGGGATCCGGTATCCGAAGGATTCGGTTTTGAACTAATCGCCAGACGCCGACCACGCAGGATGCTTAGACTCAAGGAAAAGTACTTCAGAGCTCTACAATTTCTTGGTGATAAACGGTGTCATGGCAATCAAAGAAGCGAGGATTGTACATCACCGTCATCAACCAAGTAGAATATGTAGCCATGTCCGTGTGTTGTGCTCAAGTCATATGGATGAGAACACAACTCAAAGACTATGGTTACGTGTTGTGAGAATCCCGATGTCTTTGCGACAATCGAAGTGCCATTGCGATCTCGTGCAACTCGGTTCAACACTGAAATCAAAGCACATCGATCTATGCTATCATTTCATCAAAGACCACGTGGAGTGGTACCGTTGAATTATACTTTGTGGGTACATAATACCAATTGGCGATCTTCTCACCAAAGCCTTGCCTCCCGCTAGGTTTAATGAGTGATCCACCGGATTGGTATGAGGTGTTTGACTCAAGAGAAATTGGATGACCTCTTAAAATAGTCTTAAAAACACAAACACCAAAACATCTTTTGTAAATAATTTTCAAAACAAAATACAAAAATATAAAATCTTATAAAACAACAAAATATTCTTCTAATCTATAATCATTCAACATGGCAAGTATATTTTTCCTTCAACACTATAATCTTTCAAAATTCAATATTTTTACGATCAAGTGTTGAGGGGAGAAAATTTTCACTTAACTGTTTCAAAACATCTGTACTTGCATGTTATTATATCACGGTTGTTTCTTTTATCAATGGTGGTAAATGTTTCGGTTAAATCACACTCCTCAGACTAAATTTATAACCTTTCATTATTTCTTAAGTCGAGGGGGAGTGTCGTCAAGTTTCTTTCCTAAAAACTTTGTTTGGTAACCAAAATGGAAGTTAAATGGCTTTGTTTGAAAAAAGGAAAAGGTGGAGGGCCCAAAACTGTCAAAATGTTAAAGTTAATTTTAATAAAATACCTTCACCTAACTTATTCACTTCTCATTTAATTCTCTCAACCTAACTAATCTACGCCTACAATTCAACCAAGAAATCCGTCCTTTTGATCATCATCTTGTAAGTAGTTTTGTGATTACAACATGTTTTTAAGCTAAGATTTTAAATTTCATGCTAATCCTATGGCTAAAACGTGTTTTACACGTGATTATGTGTTCTACGCATAAGCGTATGAACACACAATCATTGTGTGTGTGTTTTTGGATTAATGGATAGTGTCAAAACGGTTCTAATACATCAAGGATATCATTTTAACCATCAAAACCCACCCAGAAACACGTATTGATGATTTTTGAAAACTAGGGTTCTTGAGTCGAATTGGGTATTTTCGAATGTGAAGTGTTTTGGTCAAAAAGATTGTTGGGTTATGTTCACATATTGATGAATTGATGATTTCCAAGGTTGTTAACCACCCAGAAACTCTAAATGTTTAACAATTTGGAGAACGGTTTAAAGTTCATAACTTTGGGTAATCTTGATTCTCAACGAATTAGATGTTATAACTTGTTTCATAGACTCTCTCAACATCATAGACCTACCAGAATTTGTTTGGTGCAAATCCCATGGCTAGAAATGATACGCGTAAATCTTAACCCTTAGGGTTTTGACCTACGCGTATGACTTTCTACGCGTAACCTTTAAACGAATGATTCATGCCATGTTTTGTTGATAAAATGAAGTTTTGTGTTAATGATAATGATTTGATGAAATTATTTCGGGCTTTGCTACACTTAATATTCGTAATCAAGGTCATTTGCAACTCTACGATAAGGATTACCCCACGCGTAGTCAAGTTATGCGTAAGAATAATCCACGCATAACTATTACGCGTAAGGTTCTACAATGGGACCACGCGTATCACGTGAAGGATATGCGAACGATGACTTCTACGCATAAGGTCTACTCTTACGAGTAAGCCTTACGCGTAAGGTCCTTATACGCCCACGCGTAAGCTCCACGCATAAGGTCCCCTTTCCACGCTGTAACTTCTCTTACGCGTAAGTTAGGATCCCACGCGTAAGCTTTCGCTCACGCCGTATATCATCTCTGTTCACGCTAACTTTGCCAAAACTACGCAAGCCTTGATTGACCTTCATTATGAGTTGTTACATGTACAAACTTGTTAATAAACTTATCATATCATCACGAATCCAATAATGTCACTAATAAACTTAAGCGTTTGATATGTTGTGAACCATAAGTGATAACATAAACTTTAAAACCTAAAGTTAACTAAATCACGAAATATTTCACGACATCATTGGACTATTGGACAAACAAGTGACTTAGGACTCGTAACAATCATTGACTTTGTACATTCAAATAATCGTATAATAAGACCTTCGTTGACGAACATTATGTCTTTCGATATGTTGGTTCTTTTGGCTAATGTTATTTCCGATCACGACATGGTGAACAAATGAATGTGGATGCATCGAAGTTCTTACAATTCTTGATATCTTTCCAGAGGGTTATCCGAGAAAGCTTGGAAAGAACAACCTTAGGGTTGACTTTGACACCCTCACATGCTCATAATCTTCTTGTCTCATTGCGGTGGATATTCTCGGGAATCATCCCTACGAACATGCTCTCACACCGCCACGGTTCAGAGGTCTACATTAAACAATTCGGGATTCTATGCCGAGGATCCATGGTCAAAATGTTGTGAATGTGACTCTTAATCACAAACAAGTCACTATCACTCCACGATGATTTACGAGTTGTTCTCATCATTCCGGACATCGCTCCAACCGACTTCTTTGCTACCCTCTTGAAGAGACCGTCCTAAAATTCTTGATAGATATTGGTTATGATGAAGCTACAGAATCATTTCTAAGCACTCTCACGTGAGTCAAGAATATTCCTCAACCATGGAGGACACTCTATATGATCATCACCAAATCGGTCTCGGTCGTGACGGTGGCTATGAGCATCCCAAGCTCATGGAACTGCAAATTTTCTAGTCGTTGATCAACAAGAAGGACATTATAATTGAAGCAATCGCTATGGGAAGATATGATCTTTGTTTCATGAAGCTTGGCTCCAAAATTCTCGATGTCGATACACCAAACTGCTGATCGAGAGCTCTTGGACTTCATCCCGATATCCCCGGAGACTCAATGACCCGAGATAATCATGACATCTTGGTGAGCCCATACTATCCGTCGAGAATCAAAGAATCGTCTCTGAAGAAACAGGTCTTGAGTTGCCCGATCACCTTCTTACAAAGGAAATCAAAAGTCGGAAACGTACAAAAGGTATCGGGTAGCCGTAAAAGAAGGAAAAGTTGGCCATCTTGATGAAAAGGCTTCAAGGACTCCTACTCGGAGAACCGTAAGAGGAAGTCTTTGGAAGTGCGATGAAGTTCGAAAGTCATAGGAAGTTTCCCAAGAGGAATCCTCCTCGTAAAAGGACTATTCCTCTAAGGAAGCTACTCCCATCCCAACCCCTAAACCCGAACAACAAAGAAATATTTTGGACGAAAGCTCAAGGTACCGACATAGATGAAGAGATTACCTACTCAAAGCGCAAGGATGACAATCCTTCATGCACTCAAAACCTCCAAGTCCTCAAGTCGATAAAGGAAAAGGAAGACTCTGCACTTGTGCCCTATGATGAAAGCTCAAGAAGAAGAAGAGCTATTGGATCAATCCCACAGAAGAAGTTTAAATTAGTTAGACACATTCAAAAGGTGAAGAATTTGCAAAAGACCAAATGGGTAGCCCCGGAGGATCAAGTGGTGTTGCCCACCTCACCGAGATCGATGCGGTTAATCGACCCGATAAGGGATCTCGTGCCACCACTCTTGTGCAACAACAAACGCTTGTGGAGGTGTCTACTGAACATAACATTGAGAAAGAGAAAACTGATGAAGAAGCTAAGGATCAGACGGAAGAAAAGGCTAAATCCGAACAAGATGACAAAGAGAATTATGATGACTTTCTTCTCAACAGTCCAACTCGTTCCAAGGAAGATACTTCTGCACCTCCAAAGGACCCCGAGCCTCCTCATGTCTCCTCCTCATCAGATTAATCATCTCATTCCTCACCACCACCATCAATGAAATCAACCAAATCAACATCCAATCTGTGAAGAAACCACCTCGATCTTGGATTTCTCGGACTCATGAAAGAATTGTGAAAGCATCCAACAAGTCAAAAGAAGGACATGTTGACGTAAAACCGAATTGGTTTCTTGACCAAATACAAGACTTAAATGATGAGAAAGACAAGATTGAAAAAGGGAATTTGTTGAAGTTCATGAAAAGTCATCGTCAAGAGGAACTGAGCGAAATGATCAAGGTTACACTAACAAGTACCTTCGGGATATCGTTCCTAAAGTCACAAAGGAGATGTTTGACAACTATATCCGAATCTTATGAAGATAGCCAAGCACACCATAAGATCCACACCTTTAACCGTCACAATCAATCCATCGATCCCGTAGTTTTCTCGGATAATGAATTGGTGGCCAAGGTTGTCACACAAATGTCTACGATCGGGACATTTACTACGAGGAAGGAAAGTCGTTTCAAGCATTCTTTGGACTACCAACTCAAAGAAGCATGTAGATTCCTGAAAAGTCGATGAAGACAAGGATCAGGATAAGCATGATAAAACTAAACGTCAGAAGAAGTCTGGTGAATCATCTTCTATGTTACCTCCTCTCCAACGGACTCCTACTCAACAAAAGTCCCCTCCTCATTCTTCTACACACTACAAGAAAAGTGGCTTTTTAGGACCCCCATAAGCGTCATAAAATGGTACTTTTTAGGACCTTTCATTTAATAGGACCAAGGATGAAAGCGTTTCATGTAAGGCGGTTGTAATAGGTCCAAAGCGTCCTAACCCTTATGAAACCAATTTTATGGTCGTATTATATGTCTATGAACAACACAAATAGCGTCCTAATAAAACCATATTAGGACACTTTTACAATGTTTTAACATGTGATTACCTACTTTTAATCTTTTGAGACACATAAAAGCGTCCTTAAAAGTATTGTTAGGGCGCTTATGATGTAACATCATAGCTATTTTAGCAACCAAGAAAAGGGTACTAATAACTCAAATAAGATTATGATACCAATTTTATGGTGCATTTTAGGTCTATAAACAACACAAATAACGTCCTAATAAAAACATATTAGGACACTTTTCCAATGTTCTAACATGTGGTAACCTACTTTTAATCTTTTGATACACATACAAGCGTCCTTTAATGTTAATTCTTAGGACGGTTATCATATACCATTATAGTTACTTTAACACCAAGAAAAGGGTCCTAATATCCCAAATACGATTATGAAACCAAATTTATGGTGCATAATATGTCTATGAACAACCAAATAACGTCCTAATAACAACATATTAGGACACTTTTACAATGTTGTAAAATGTTGTTACCTAATTTTAATCTTTTGATACACATACAAGCGTGCTTAAAAGATAATTGTTAGGACGCTTATCATATAACATTATAGCTATTTTAGCACCAAGAAAAGGGTTCTAATATCTCAAAGAAGATTATGAAACCAATTTTTTGGTCGTATAAAATGTCTATTAACAACCTAAATAACGTCCTAATAACAACATATTAGGACACTTTTACAATGTTAAGTTAATTGTTAGGACGGTTAATAAGTTTAATAGGACAATTTCAAAGTCCGGACAAGTCATATGATAGGACGCTATTTTCACCATGCACACTCTATTATTACGATATGAATAAAACATCAACTAAATATTAAATGAATAAAACGAAATTGTATTTCAAATTAGCAATTGTCATAACAAAATCACTAAACATAAATAAGGTAGACAGAATCTAACATAAAGTCTCATTAACATTAAACAATAAATTAACGCAACAAGAAGCTTAGTCCGTGGTCATCATGCATCATCTCTCTCAAACCTCATGGACCACCTACAAATAAACACCCATGTATAAGCATTAAGCTCCATGTTAGTAAAATTATTGGTATCACAAGATTAACAAAGACATACCGAGATAAAGGGACAAGGCCATGCTATGGTTGCACCAACACAGTCTTCAATTGTGGCAAATAACCCATAGGGTCTCACCAACACTTTATCTCTTTTTGTTGGTACTTGAACGTTTACCTCACACCATCCTCGTCCAATCTTTGTACCACCAACTATATCATTTGGGTTCAAGCTCCTCACCCATCCTTTTGCTCTGAGTCTCGGTTGAGTTTAGAATGCTTTTAAGGAAAACTTCATCCCCGACCTAGATTTGATTTTCAACAAACATTTATCAATTTATAGTCAAGACACATGTATTAGGTTAAGCGGATGTATCTGCGGTATGGAGGTGGGGTATACAAAGGAGGTCAAAATTGATCGGTGTAATCTGCGGTGTGGGCGATGCCACAGTGCGAGGCAATGGTTAGCCCCTGCAGCCACTTTGAACTATCACCTAAGCCGGAGAAAAATCATAAAAATAAGCTAAGCGTGGGATTCAAAAGCTTAGATGGGAATTTCAACATGTAAAATCTCAAGACTTGAATCTCAACACAAAATTCACAAAATTCTCCCAAGATCCGAGTTTCGACTAACATACCATTTTGACTTTTTGATTTTGAACTTAAACTTTGACTTTAATGAAACTTGTTTGATCCGTATGCACTAATTATGATTATTTAAGCTATGATAACACTAATTTAAGATACATGAACAAGATTTAGACCAAGTGGGTGAGATTTGATCCTCACATGTCCCAACGATTAATTTGTGAGAGTGAAGGTAATTTGATTTTGACTTTCTCTAGTTCAAACATTGGTTTTATAGTTTTACTAGTTCTAATATCACCTAGAGGTCATAGTGTGCGAGATAAACAAGTGAAAAGGCAACTACCACAGTTGAAACAACACGAACCAAACACCCTTAATAAGCGAGTTAACAAATTTAAAAGGCAAATGAGCAATCTAAATCATAATCTTGATACATAAGCTTGTAGCCTAGGTTCATTAGCTATCAAAGATAAAATAAGCTATAACAACTAGAAAGGAACGATTTATAATAGAAACATACCCGTAGCGTGGAGGTTCATTGGTTACAACAGGAGAATCTTGTGATGTAAGAGGTGGAACAATGGAACTATCCGTCGACCCATTCTTCTCTCGATAAGCGGGCTCGTAACTTTTCATTTTCACTAGTAAGTTCTCCATTTCTAGACTTCAATTCGTTGTTTTCTATGACATGCTAAGCGACTTGGTATTACACCCCAAACAATGAAGCACGAACACCTAGACCATACATGCCCGCATCACCATTTTGATCTTTACCCATAAGCGTAGAAAAATATCATCGGTCCGGGATTATCAATCGAACCCTCGGGCGATTATCACTAAGTTGTTTCATATCATCCGCATTTTATATAAACATGAACAACATATAGTAAAAGCATGTATTACAAAAAAAGCATATTGTGTTTAACTTATGCTATTAATACACTTTTGCAAACACAAAAGCATATTACTTACAATCGCTTTTGCGGTGTCATCATTTTGGTATTTCCATCTATGGAGAAGCATGCACTAAAAGATCCAATCGAGTTGGATCTCGTCCCAAATATGTACGTATGAATAAAAAGAAAATGAATATTAACGGTGGATATCCACAGGATACATTAACAATCCCACTTTCTCCATACACTTACCTTTAACTCTTCCCTTTGCGAGCATAACTTTTTACCGGTTCTTTGGATCATCTTCTTTTTGCCCGATTCGCCTTGTTTTTTCACTTAAACTCTGCGGCAGGAAAGTAAAATATCATAATGGGAAATTAAGTAATGTTATTTAAAGTGGAAGAGTATTTCACACCTTAGTGTTTTCGTATTCAATACTTCACAAGCTTCTTCCATTGTTTATTTTGCACTTGCTTTGGCCTAGATCTTATTTGTTGCTTAACCGACAAAGACGGATCATGGTAGTGTTCCTTAACTCTTGCCCTCAGGTTCTTCACCTTCCGCCCAAATGATTGCAATATCCATTTTCTCCGACTTAGGAATATCAAATTTTGTCTAAAAATGTAATAGCTCACATTAGAAAACAAATACTTTATTCATTAACATACAAATTTAACATTGTGTACCTTTAAGAGTTCAAGCAAAGCTTTTTTTTTTGGCGTCAACTTTATTCCATGGTTTATAAATCGGACAATACTTTCCACTCCTTGAAAGTGTTCCCATGAAATGAGTCGATGACTACTTTTGTCGTTAATAGGTTGTCCGTGTTCATTAACTAAAATAGAATTCTATCCCCTTTTCTTGGGCCCAAACTTTTGCCATACATGTTGGTCCTCTCTTTCTTTTGCTTACAATCCGAACTACAAAAGTGAACATGATTTACAATAGATATGTATACATTTAAAATACTAAATAATTGAAATGGAGGCAATATCTTAGCGTTGTATTTTGTCTTGTTTTAATTTAACTTTATTATATATTCTTCTTATATGACACAATATATGATATATGATTTTTAAAACGATGCAATCAAGTAGACCATGTTAACTGTGTTTCATTTCGAGCTTGTGTAACTACATGGTTTTCTTCATTTTCGAATGCTCGACTTGAATCTCTTCTCCGAGTAGATCATCGCCGTCATTTGTTAAATCATTCACATACTCCAAATCATGCTCATTCTCCAAATCATCCTCATTCTCCAAATCATCCATGTCTTTATCTACATCATCTTACGAAGTAGCTTGTTGTTCAATATCTTCATTCATAGGTATGTCTTGATATCATCATTTTCAACATCATAAAGGTCTTCATTGTTATCTATATTAAAATTAAAAAAAAAAAAAAAAAAAAAAAAAAACAAGTAAGCAAAAGCAGTTAGCGAATATACACTTAATAGTAATTTAATATCATATATATAGTATTTGAAATTTATGTATAGTTACCATCGGATCTCAAGTCACGCTCCCGTGGTCATGATCGTTGTCAATTGCAACTAAGTTTCTCTCGATTGCTGGTTAATCTCCTCTGTTGGCGAATTTGGTTGATCATTTCTCTTTTGGACTTGGTGGGACTCACTGCCCTACTACGTATTGCCCTCCCTGTATCAATCTGTTGTCCCTTTTGTGATTGAGATTCAAGATGTTAGCCAATTTGGAGACATTCGAGCACTCATTCGTTTTTGCTAAATTTTATATCTAGTCATGGGTGTGGAGCAATGTATTTTCGATTACATTTCATGCAAGTAGAATTGTTAGAAAACAAACATAAAGAAAATATAGTAGCCAAATTTATTATTCGTACCTTTTTATTTGTTTGTGTAGCCGCTTCTTACGGGTTATCCTCCTTAGCATTAAGATGGAAGTCCGAACCGGACATATAATCTGCATCTTTCTCACGGTATCCGTTGGTTTCTTTTTCTTTTCTTTATTTTGTCACTCTCTACTAGACTTGTCAAAGACTTAGCAATATTTTCACTCCCAAAGCTTGTAATCTCTGTTGGTTTTCTTGAATCCTTGTCCTTCGGACATTTCATAATCATTCGTATTTCGTGGTGATTTGGCGTTGCATCTGTTATTTTCCATAAGCGGTGCACAAAACAAATAAAATTATTATGAGATTGCAAAGAACAATAGTCGTTTGAGAACAACAAAGCGAAATCAAATCACTATCTGTTACATGTTACAGAATGAAATACATTATCTACAAACAAAAATAGACGCAAATCCTTGAGTTACATGTCACGAATGAAATACATTAGCTAGAAAGCGATATCAAATCACTATCACTATCACTACCCAAATCCTTTGACCCAACTTTACGGGTATACCAACATTCATTTAAATTAAACAGAGCAACTTAAATACAACTTGTACGACATCACAAATAAGCAACACTTATGATCACATATGAGACTCATCACAAGAGGTCAACCAAACACATACCACCAACCACCAACCATTTAACACTAACAATGTATAACAATGATAATACCAATAATAATAACAATAATAATAATAATAATAATAATAATAATAATAATAATAATAATAATAAATAATAATAATAATAATAATAATAATAATAATAATAATAATAATAATAATAATAATAATAATAATAATAATAATAATAATAATAATAATAACAACAATAATAATAACAACAAGAGGTTTGCATTACATTGAGTCGGATCTTCATTCAAAAGTGAAAACCCACAATCCTTGTTTTTTGCCCACATACAACCCTAAACCAAAATTGAGATTTTAACAAATCGTGAAAAACGATTTCCATTAATAAAATCGAATCAAATACTTGAATTCGAAAAGATATGCTTGATTTTCGCAGTAGCTAAAAGTTATTTATGAATCTGAATTTTCCCCAAAAATTTTAAGCGGGTTTATGTGAGCGTGGGTGTGTAAGTTTTCCCCTAATTTTTAGATTATAATTAGATTTAATTAAATTAACTAATAGTAGTATATAGTCTATGAAATGTATTATATTATTGTATATATATAATATATAAGTATTTTATTGTATGTGAAACTAAAAATGAAGTAGATTTGGCATTCGTTTTCCGACTTCCGGGTCAAACAACATTATCAATGTGTTGAAGTAATCAATCTCTGTTGTATCTTCTTGCCCGAAATGGAGCGGCTCGGATAGTTCATTTGTTTTACGGGCGTTATTTAAAATGTTGCTATTTTCTTCTGAGACGGGATTTATCCTCGTGGTCTACGTTTGTTAAAGCGTATCCGCATCTAGTTGACCCGAAAGATAAAGTGAGATGTAGGACGATAAACCACACTAGAGTCATATATGCCATTGGTGCATCAATGAGACGGACATGCATGGAACCCTATGAATAATGAAATGGCTCGGGTTTGGCGGGAGTCGATATCATATCATAATCAGTGTCATATCAAAGGTTCATATCCAATGTTGCAAATTAAAATCGCGAATCGATGGTCGGGCGGTCGACCACCTTGTAGGTTGTAATCGGTGCAGGCGGGATGAATCGGTGATAGGGTATAATTTGATGTATAAGTAAATTAATTAATACTACCTAGTATCGATTATATGAAAAGTATTGTATTATTGTATATATATAATATATAGGTATAGGTATTTTATTGTATTTGAAACTAAAAAGAACTAGAGTATTACCCGGTCGTTGCTCGGGTTATCAACTAAGGCCCGTTTGGTAGGTGGGTGTTGCTTTGGATTCGGGATTGATTTGGTAAAAGCGTAAAGTTTATGAAATAATAACTTTGAAAAGCTAATATGAATAACTCTCAACGGATGCGGATCGTTCATTTATATCGTCAAGAGTTTTTACGTAAGTCGACTTCCCATGACGTCACATTCGGGGATGCTTTGTAGCCTATATTCTACACATATTGAGCGGAGGAATTGTCCTAGGCATTTGCGAGGCCAATATACGCGAGGTGATCATAAAGTGCCGACTATTATGATTGAATGTATTGCTTCGCATGAAGTCATAGATAGAGACGATAATCCAACACGAGCCCGAAACATAACATATCATATCATATAACGAGATAATCCATGAATCAGATATATGGATATAGGATGCATCCATACTCCCTGCAGATAACATAGTGGCCAAACATATACTTGAGCTCATATGAAGATTCGTCATTAAGGTTCATCAAGGTCGACAACAGGCAATATCACGGTTCATATGACCCAAGTGTCTTGTCGGGTTGTTCGGTTAGTTTGGTTTCATTCAATTTGAAAATAATAATCATGAATATTTTAAAATAATATTCAAATTATAACCATTTATAAAGATGGGCGTGATCTTTTGAAATTCACGGGTTGAAAAGGTTAAGCGGGTTTTGGTTGACACGATCAACCCTTTTTGATACAAAAGTTGCCACATTAAGAAAAAAAGCTTAAGCGGGTTAGATGGGTCGACCCAAACCCGACCCAATTAATTTATTCACAACCCGAACCTACCCCGATTAATAAGCGGTTAGATGGGTCGACACAAATTAATTTTATTCACAACCCGAACCTACACGATTAATAAGCGGTTAGATGGGTCGACCCAAACCCGACCGAAATATATTTATACTCAACACCGAGTTACTAGTTCCTCTCTTGTTACAAGCGCTTCAAACTGGCCGAATTGGTTACACTTTGAGTCATCCCAATTAAAATAATAAGCATCAATCTTATGGGGAGCGTAAGTTTTCTCGACCTTTGATTTTCTGCAATCTCTTCACTTGTCATGATTACTTGTTTTAATTATTTCATTTCTCATTAATACTCTTAATTTTTCGGTTCATGCATCTACCCTTTATATATATGTTGGTTTTATTTTTATTTTTCGGTTCATCCATATACTTTTTCGGTTCATAACTTTTCACTATATACAACCCTAATTGAAAATGTACGCCACGCCATACTTGAAGGAACCGAAAGATCTTTGTGGTCCGAAAAGCTTCATGATTGTTTTATTTTTCTCAATATTAATGAGATACCTACGAATGAGGTCAACATGAGAAATGTTGCGGCCGTCGAGACGACATGAGAATGCAAGTGGATAAGAGAGCGAGCGAATGATGGAGGTGTTTTATTTGAATTCGATGAAGAAATGGCATTGTGGATGTTTATGATTCAATGCATGAAGTCCAGCTCATTGAGAGGCGCTTGGTTGAATCTCTTGCAAGTGTTGTCGCTGATTTTCAGAGGTTGATAAAATTGAAGAAGGAGACCGTTGAGATTCTGGAGAAGTATGAAGAAGAATGAAGGTAGTTGTTGGGTCTTTTTGTGGTTTTGTGTCTGATGGTCTCATGTTGTTGGGTTATGTACTTATTTTGATGAAAACTTGTTATGTATTTATGTTGAAGGGGATGGTTTGTGAACAATGGTTTCTGAACAATGGTTAATATTTTAATGGTATGTGCATATTTATGTTTAATGGCCGTTTGTTTTGTTATGTGTTTTGATGATAATCCGTATGTGCTTATGTTGCTTATGTTGATAATCTGTGATTGTTAGTTGTTATTGTTAAATGTTGGTTGCTTTTGTTTATATGTGTTTAATTTAGCCTAGGCTACAAGCTTATGTATCAGTATTATGATTTAGATTGATCATTTGCCTTTTAAATTTGTTAACTCAGTTATTAAGGGGTGTTTGGTTATGTGTTGTTTCAACTGTGGTAGTTGCCTTGTCACTTGTTTATCTGCACAGTATGACCTCTAGGTGATATTAGAACTAGTAAAACTATAAAACCAATGTTTGAACTGGAGAAAGTCAAAATCAAATTACCTTCACTCTCACATTCCACTGTTGGGACATGTGAGGATCAAATCTCACCCACTTGGTCTAAATCTTGTTCATGTATCTTAAATTAGTGTTATCATAGCTTAAATATTCATAATTAGTGCATACGGATCAAACAAGTTTCATTAAAGTCAAAGTTTAAGTTCAAAATCAAAAAGCCAAAATGGTATGTTAGTCAGAAACTCAGATCTTGGGAGAATTTTTGTGAATTTTGTGTTGAGATTCAAGTCTTGAGATTTTTACATGTTGAAATTCCCATCTAAGCTTTTGAATCCACAGTTAGCTTATTTTTAAGATTTTTCTCGGCTTAGGTGATAGTTCAAAGTGGCTGCGGGGCTAACCATTGCCCCGCACTGGGGCATCACTCAAACCCCAACTTTCCATGTGCCTTAGCTTCTTCATTAGTGGGCACACGGTGAGCTTATTGGTTATTTTGGAATCCAATAAGCTCATCTATAAAGTTCGGTCTTATTTCAAACTTTTGAGCTTATTAGATAGGTCTGCAGATAGCCTTTTGTTTGTCCGATTCCACCCATACACCGAGTGATCGGTGTTGACCACCAAGTTCAAGCCCTCATCAAGTGCTTATCTGTGGGACCCAAACCTTTAGTTGTTAAGAATCAATGACAATAGTCCCTGATTTTTATGTAAAATTAGTTGTTAACAACCACAGCTTAAGGGTGTTTGGCTCAAATGGGTCAAACGGGTCAATATGGCTTATCATCGCTTAAGGGTGTTTGGCTCAAATGGGTCAAACGGGTCAATATGACTTATCCTTTGTTTGGCTCAAATGCCCATATTAAGAGCTTAATATGATTTTGTTAATCCTTTGAATTTCCAATTAGGTGGAAAGTAATCATTTCCCAAGATGATTTTGAGCTTAACTCATCTTCACGACTTGACATAGGTGATGATTTTGAGCTTCAAATGGTTATCATACGCAACAAAATAATACTCATTTAGATCTTGAAATGCTAGGAACAAGGCATTCTAGTCTATATTATAATACAAGCTAATACTATCAGAAACAATTGCAAAGTAGTAACAGAGTATGACTATCATAACATGCTATTAACTACTCATTCTCTGCAACTTCAATTCCCATTTAGCTTCAACTTCTTTGATAACAACTGTAAATGCATCCATTACTATCTCAACAAACATCAACAACTGTAAATGCATCCACACATATATCCCATAACAAGCATTTCATTAAACAAAAGGTCATTACATCAAAACTACATAACAAGCATTTCATTACACAATTTTTGACAACATAACAACAATAACGAAACACAAAACAACAACAATTTTCTTAAAAAAAACCACACTTGAGTTGCTTTCTTTCAACTCCAATTCAGATAAACATTTCCTTCTCCATAGTTTATTTTGAAACTCAATCTCCTTTCCAAATCTCTCATTTTCCATACTTGTCTTCTTTCAAACGTTTTCCTTTTGAATCAAATTAAAAACCTCTTGTTTGTAATAGTCATTAGGCAACTCGGGATCTAGCCAAGAAATGTCTTACATTTTGAACCCTATATGGTACAAACAACAAACATCACTAATATCAACGCATCCAAGAAAACGCATTATAATACTCAACGCATCCAAGAAAACTTACATTATAATACTCAACGCATCCAAGAAAACGCCTTAAAGGAAATCAATTGTCCATGAAGTCGCCTAATTACTTTTGCAATTTAGACTTTTAATTTCTAATTTTTAGATATAAATTAGTTTATCTAGCTTTGAAGTAATAATTAGGCAATTAATTAAGAAATAGCTTAAAAATAAATTGTAAAAGTATTTCTTATTTTAAGATCCAAATCCATCATTCCACCATCCAAAATTGCCAGCAGGAATCACCACCATCATCAAGACCGGTAATACCTCATAAATGAAACCCTAATCGTTTTTCTAAATTTTATGAAACAACATATGTGGTTAATTGAATTAGGCTCCCTTTCTTTTGTTGAAATTATATGTGGTTTTCGTGGTTAATTGAATTAGGTTTAAGATGGATACGAGTTGGATGTCTTTACCTAGATTTACCATTGAATATAAAAAGGTCTTGACGACTTTCTTGATCATATATTCTATAATGAGGGTAAAATGGATGATTTCATGTCCATGTATTGATTGTGTAATCGGATATGGGTAGATCGGACGGAGGCTACAACACATCCGTTATGTGTCGGGTTTATGAAAGGTTATACAATTCCACCTTCGGTTCCAAATCAAGTGATGCTCCAATGTTGGATCTTGAAGATGACATGCAAGGGTTGGTGAATGATGCCTTCCATCGGTTTGGTGATGACACACTAACCGATGACATGGGAACACAAACCGAAAGTATGAGTATGCCAAACCTAAAGGCGAAAAAATTTTATAAAGTGTTGAGAGGCAAAGAAACCACTATATCACAGGTGTAAATTATCGGTTCTTTCTTTTATCATTAGACTATTTCATGGTAAGTGTGTTGGGAAATGTAGTGATAATGGTTTGACAAGATGCTAGATACAATGAGGAAGCCTTCCCGATGCTTCTATACCAAAGTCATTGTATGAACTAAGGAAGATAATTCGAGAGTTAGGACTTAGTTATGATAAAATTGATGCATGTCCTAATGATTGTATGTTTGTCTTGGAAAGAAAACATTAATAAAGCAGAATGTGATATATGCCATACGTCAAGGTATAAAGAAAGTGAAGATGATTGTGCGGATGAGTCAACCACGGTGATACACGTAAGAAGATTGGAGCAAAGGTGTTGCGTCATTTTCCGCTCTTACCACGATTGCAAATGTTATTTATGTCATCTAAAATGTACCGCCTCCATGAGATGGCATGAAGAGAGTCGCACGAAAGATGGTTACTTGAGACATCCTGCAGATTCCCGGCATGGAAAGCATTTGATTTTAAGTATGATAAGTTTGCCAAAGAATCTCGTAATGTCGGGCTTGGTTTAGCGAGTGATGGGTTTAACCCTTTTGGAACAATGAGTGTTTCTCATAGTACATGGCCTCGTTGTTTTGACGCCATATAATCTACCTCCTTGGATGTGCATGTAGAAACCTTATTTCTTTCTAACGTTACTTATACCGGCCCATACGCTCCCAGGAATAATATAGATGTCTATATGGAACCGTTAGTTGCTGAGCTAAAGGAGTTGTGGGATCGTAAAGGAGTAGACACTTATGATGCATCAACAAAAAGTAACTTTCGGATGCGTGCTTGTTTGTTATGGACGATAAGTGACTTGCAGGGCTAACCATTGCCCTGCACCAGGGCATCAGCTCAAAACCCCAACTTTCCATGTGCCTTAGCTTCTTCATTAGTGGGCCACACAGTGAGCTTATTGGTTATTTTGGAATCCAATAAGCTCATCTATAAAGTTCAGGTCTTATTTCAAACTTTTGAGCTTATTAGATAGGTCTGCAGATAGCTTTTTGTTTGTCCAATTCCACCCATACACTGAGTGATCAGTGTTGACCACCCAAGTTCAAGCCCTCATCAAGTGCTTATCTGTGGGACCCAAACCTTTAGTTGTTAAGAATCAATGACAATAGTCCCTGTTTTTATGTAAAATTAGTTGTTAACAACCCTGCTTAAGGGGTGTTTGGCTCAAATGGGTCAAACGGGTCAATATGGCTTATCACTGCTTAAGGGGTGTTTGGCTCAAATGGGTCAAACGGGTCAATATGGCTTATCCTTTGTTTGGCTCAAATGCCCATATTAAGAGCTTAATATGATTTTGTTAATCCTTTGAATTTCCAATTAGGTGGAAAGTAATCACCCAAGATGATTTTGAGCTTAACTCATCTTCACGACTTGACATATGTGATGATTTTGAGCTTCAAATGGTTATCACTACGCAACAAAATAATACTCATTTAGATCTTGAAATGCTAGGAACAAGGCATTCTAGTCTATATTCTAATACAAGCTAATAATATCGAAACAATTGCAAAGTAGTAACATAGTATGACTATCATAACATGCTATTAACTACTCATTCTCTCGCAACTTCAATTCCCATTTAGCTTCAACTTCTTTGATAACAACTGTAAATGCATCCATTACTATCTCAAAGAAACATCAACAATCGTAAATGCATCCACACATATATCCCATAACAAGCATTTCATTAAACAAAAGGTCATTACATCAAAACTACATAACAAGCATTTCATTACACAATTTTGACAACATAACAAAGAATAACGAAACACAAAACAACAACAATTTTCTTAAAAAAACCACACTAGACTTGCTTTCTTTCAACTCCAATTCAGCAGAAACATTTCCTTCTCCATAGTTTATTTTGAAACTCAATCTCCTTTCCAAATCTCTTATTTTTCCATACTTGTCTTCTTTCAAACGTTTTCCTTTTGAATCAAATTAAAACCTCTTGTTTGTAATAATCATTAGGCAACTCAGGATCTAGCCGGTAAAATGTCTTACATTTTGAACCCTATATGGTACAAACAACAAACATCACTAATATCAACGCATCCAAGAAAATGCATTATAATACTCAACGCATCCAAGAAAAGTTACATTATAATACTCAACGCATCCAAGAAAACGCCTTAAAGGAAATCAATTGTCATGAAGCCTAATTACTTTTGCAATTTTGACTTTTAATTTCTAATTTTTAAATATAAATCAAGATATCTAGCTTTGAAGTAATAATTAGGCAATTAATTAAGAAATAACTTAAAATAAATTGTAAAAGTATTTCTAATTTTAAGATCCAAAACCACATCATTCCACCATCCAAAATTGCCAACAGGAATCACCACCATCATCAAGAGCGGTAATACCTCATAAATGAAACCCTAATCGCTTTTGCTAAATTTTTATGAAACAACATATGTGATTAATTGAATTAGGCTCCCTTTCTTTTGTTGAAATTATATGTGGTTTTTCGTGGTTAATTGAATTAGGTTTAAGATGGATACGAGTTGGATGTCTTTACCTAGATTTACCATTGAATATAAAAAGGTCTTGACGACTTTCTTGATCATATATTCTATAATGAGGGTAAAATGGATGATTTCATGTCCATGTATTGATTGTGGTAATCGATATGGGTAGATCGGACGGAGGCTACAACACATCTGTTATGTGTCGGGTTTATGAAAGGTTATACAATTCCACCTTTCGGTTCCAAATCAAGTGATGCTCCAATGTTGGATCTTTGAAGATGACATGCAAGGGTTGGTGAATGATGCCTTCCATCGGTTTGGTGATGACACACTAACCGATGACATGGGAACACAAACCGAAAGTATGAGTATGCCAAACCTAAAGGCGAAAAAATTTTATAAAGTGTTGGGAGAGGCAAAGAAACCACTATATCACGGGTGTAAGTTATCGTTCTTTCTTTTATCATTAGACTATTTCATGGTAAGTGTGTTGGGAAATGTAGTGATAATGGTTTCAAAGAAGATGCTAGATACAATGAGGAAGCCTTCCCGATGCTTCTATACCAAAGTCATTGTATGAACTAAGGAAGATAATTCGAGAGTTAGGACTTAGTTATGATAAAATTGATGCATGTCCTAATGATTGTATTTGTCTTGGAAAGAAAACATTAATAAAAGAATGTGGTATATGCCATACGTCAAGGTATAAAGCAAGTGAAGATGATTGTGCGGATGAGTCAACCACGGTGATACACGTAAGAAGATTGGAGCAAAGGTGTTGCGTCATTTTCCGCTCTTACCACGATTGCAAATGTTATTTATGTCATCTAAAACACCGCCTCCATGAGATGGCATGAAGAGAGTCGCACGAAAGATGGTTACTTGAGACATCCTGCAGATTCCCGGCATGGAAAGCATTTGATTTTAAGTATGATAAGTTTGCCAAAGAATCTCGTAATGTTAGGCTTGGTTTAGCGAGTGATGGGTTTAACCCTTTTGGAACAATGAGTGTTTCTCATAGTACATGGCTCGTTGTTTTGACGCCATATAATCTACCTCCTTAGATGTGCATGCGAAACCTTATTTCTTTCTAACGTTACTTATACCGCCCATCCGCTCCCGGGAATAATATAGATGTCTATATGGAACCGTTAGTTCTTGAGCTAAAGGAGTTGTGGGATCGTAAAGGAGTAGACACTTATGATGCATCAACAAAAAGTAACTTTCGAATGCGTGCTTGTTTGTTATGGACGATCGGTGACTTTCCGCTTATGCAAATTTATCCGGATGGACCACCAAAGGTAAACTTGCATGTCCTAACCGCCATAAACATACAAAATCAACACGCTTGAGTCATGGCAAAAACAATGTTTTATGGGACATCGTCGATATTTGCCTACCGATCATGCTTTTAGAAGAGATACAAACTCTTTTGATGGCACGTAAGAACGAGACAGCAACCTCGTGGCTTAACAGACAAGAAGTACTTGATGAGTTAGATGGTTTTGAAGTTAAGTTTGGAAAACTTGTGAAGAGCAACCCAAATTTACCTTTTAATTGGAAGAAGAAAAGTATTTTTTTTGAGTTACCGTACTAGAAAGATAACTTGCTACGCCATAATCTAGATTTAATGCATATTGAGAAGAATGTTTGTGACAGTGTCTTTGGAACGCCAATGAATCTAGATGGGAAGACCAAGGATCATATAAAATCACGCCTAGATTTACAAGAAATGGGCATTAGACCTGAACTTCATCCTATAGTTCAAGATAACAACAAAGTTTATTTGCCACCTGCTTGTTTCTCAATGGATAAAAAGAGAAAGATATTTTTGTCGTGTGCTTAAGAAGGTGAAAGTTCCGATGGTTATGCGACTAATATATCAAGATGCGTAGAGTTAAAACCTCCAAAACTATTTGGACTTAAAAGTCATGATTGCCATATTTTGATGCGTGATTGCTTCCCATTGCCTTGCGAAATGTGTTGCCTAAGCACGTGCGCTATCTTGTGATGAAGCTATGTCTTTACTATAAACAATTATGCGCAAAGGTTCTTAATCCAAATGATTTGGTTCAAATGGAAACCGAGATTGGAAAAATACTTTGTGATTTAGAAAGGATTTTTCCGCCATCATTCTTTGATGTCATGGTTCATCTTCGGTTCATCTTGCTTCAGAGGCCGATTAGGAGGACAATTCATTACCGTTGGATGTATCCAATCGAGAGGTGCACATTACTATTATAGTAAATACCTTTATTAAAAATATTATTGAATCTAAAATTATTGGTTTTGATATCTCGGTATTTAGCTACATTAAAATCTTACGTGCGAAACAGGAATAACCGGAGGGTTCCATTGCGAAGGATATCTAGCGAAGAGTGTGTGTCATTTTGTTCATTGTACTTATCCGGTGATGTTGAGACCGTATATAATAAGACAAGTCGAAATAATGATGACGATGGTTATGAGGATGTTTTACCTATCTTTTCTATGGCGGGTCGACCGATTGGTGCTACAAAGGTAGAAATGATGGAACTTGACATTTTGGCTAAAGCACATTCATATGTGTTGTTCAACTGTAGTGAAGTTGATGAATTTGAACGTAAGTAATTATATTAGTTGTGAGTTTCATAAATTATATTATACGATTAATAGTTGTCGTTGTTATCATCATTATCATCTCGTTAACACTGCGGTGAACATCCGGCGTTGGTTCATCATCAAAATCGGAGAAAATGTAAGCGTGACATTCAACGTTTACATAGTGAGACTTTTGAGTCGTGGTTTCAAGATCATGTAAGGCATATACAGGTTTATTACTTTTGAAAAATAATTATAATGACATAGCATTTTCGACCTACTAATAACAAAACAATTAACACATCTTGCCTTATTTCGGGTTGAGGAGCTACATGCTAGAGGGATCACGAGAATCACGAAAGTCTAAGGTGCTTGGCAAGTGGTCCATCCGAGTTTGTGAAAAATATAAGGGATTTATCATAAATGGTTTCGATTTCACACAAAAGATGTAGAACATAATAGGAAAACACAAAATAGTGGGGTTAATCTTGAGGCCATGACAAGCAGTTACTCGAGTGCTACGAGATAACAATCCTATCGCGGAGATGTAACTTACTACGGGTTTTGAATGATATAATTGAGTTGGAGTATGGTATTGACAAGAAAGTAGTTTTGTTCGATTGTGATTGGATTTGAATGGTTCAATAAAAAAGAAGATGACAACGGGTTTACTCTATTGAATTTTGAAGGATTGAAGGCTCATAACGAGCCTTTTATACTAGCTTCTCAAGCACATCAAGTATTTTACGTTGCGAGATAGTGTTGACAAAGGATGGCAAGTTGTGATCAAGGCGGCGCGCGGACATGTTTATGACATGGATGAACAAACAAGTCTTGATGACGTGGAAACACATTTGTGGTGACTCATTTATGTGTCCTCAACATGATGAAACAATGGATATTGAATTGGTTAGAGGTGGTTTCGATGGAACCGTTGTGGACAACAATGACTTAGTTATTGCCGATGAAGAAGATCCAGTTGAAGAAGCTTAATGATTTCAATTAGCTAAATAATAATAGTCCCTGTTTTTATGTAAAATTAGTTGTTAAGAATCAATGACAATCCTCATTACTATTTGTATAACTCTTTCTTATACATTTCTTATTTAAATTTAGGTAATTTTAACTTTTTAGCTTCTTGTTATTTTGATTTTCAGTTTGAGATCTCAAAACAACCCTGCTTAAGGGGTGTTTGGCTTAAATGGGTCAAACGGGTCAATATGGCTTATCACTGTTTGGCTCAAATGCCCATATTAAGTGCTTAATTTCTGCTTATTCACTGTTGTTTCTCTTATGTTTTTGTTTCCTTTAGTAGCTTGTACCTCGACTAGAGAATTTCGAGCTTAATTGGGATTCTAGATCTTATCTTGTTGCTTTAATTTGGTGCGCTAATCACCCATTAGATGAGATGCCCCGCACTCGGTCATTTTTGTTTTTAATCAAGCCTAGTTTATTTTGTGAGTGCAATTACGGCTTAGTATAGTACAAACAATAATGCACCAAATTAACCATTATCATTGATAGATAAGGACAATACAAAGACAGATAACCCATACATAACTTCCAAAAGATTGAGACATATAACAATACAAAGACAGATAACAAGTGTCCTATTATGGTGTATCAAGTTTTGATACCCAAGTATCAAGTGTCATACTAACTAATGTTTAAATAAAACTTTTGTAAATAAGCGTTCTAAAAAACTGATGTTTTATGACTCAAATAAAGGAGTGTTCTATTATGGCATAGGATAGTAAAACCACAACAAATAAGTGTACTATAAAGGTTAATGTTAAAAGACACAGTTGTCAAGGGTCCTATTAATTTTTGTTCAAATAAAACTTTTGCAATTAAGCGTTATATAAAACTGAATAAGCGTTATAAAAAGCGGATGTTTTACGACTCTAAAAAGATGTGCCATATTGTGGTGTATCATAAACAAACCATTATGAATAAGAGTTATATAAAGGCTATCGTTATAAGACGCTATTGTCAAGGGTCCTATTCACTTTTCTTATAAAAAAAATGTTTGCGAATAAGTGTTCCATAAAACCGATGTTTTATGACTCAAATATCAAGTGTCTTATGATGGTGTATCAATCTATGGGACCCAAGTGTCAACTGTCATATTAAGTTATGTTTTAATAATACGTTTTGCGAATAAGCGTTTTAAATAATTAATGTTTTATGACTTATATATCAAGTGTCCTATTATGGTGTATTGTAATAAAACCATAATTAATATGCATCCTTTAAGGGTCCTATTAAGTTTTGTTATAATAAAACTTTTGCAAATAATCGTTTTTAAAAAATGATGTTATAAAACCATTGTACATAAGCGTCCTATAAAGGTTAACGTTATAATACCCACGTGTCAAAGGTCCTATTAAATTTTGCTATAATAAAACTTTTTGTGAATAAGCGTTTTAACTAACTGATGTCTTATGACTCAAAAATCAAGTGTCCTATTATGGTTTATTATAATATAACCATAATGAATAAACGTCTTATAAAGGTAATTTATTAGGATCCATATTTTAAGTGTCATATTAAGTTATATGATAATAGGACCCCAAATCATCGACCATCCTATTATATACCTTTTTAGGACATCGCCTAAGTAGCAAATATTTAAAAAGGACCCTAAACGCTTATATGTCCTATTAAACAGTTTTTTAGGACTCCATTATCATACCGTCCCACACAAAGGGTCCTAAAAAGCCACTTTTGTTGTAGTGACAGATAAACCTCAGGACGATTCCGAGTTACCACCCCTGACTCAGAAAACCGGTGATCACTTTGAGTATACGGGTGGTGACGATGAAGAGGTCCTGAGCCCTACAACAACCCACCTCTCCCAAACAAGTTCGAAACCGGAATCATCATCTAGGCCTTGAAAAAAGAAGAAGAAGAAGCCTCGGATCGACGTCATATCTTGGCTAGATGACGATAAAGCGAAGACTTTGAATGGTTCTCTACTCTTGTTAACAACACCCCTACCCTAAAGAAGGTCGAATTTGGTGAGACGGTAATACATTGGAGCATGCAAAACTTTTGCAAGAAAAGTTCCGTGAAGAAGATGACGAAATCCAAGTTGAGGCGAATCAAGAATGAAGCTTTTCAACTGTGGAAAGATAGGTGCGAAATGCCATCGAGGTCGAATATCACCTTGAGAACATTGCTCGAGCAATGTCTAACAACATGGATTGGCTCAACCCGAAGCAAACATCGACTTCACCAAACGGGACAACCCTCCATACTACACCGATCGGTCAAAACCTCTACCAACAATTGGCCAACCAGATGAACCAAGGATTCCATTCGATATTTCTTCAACAAAGACACGGAATTTCTTCTACATGGTGGCGATGGTTCAAGGAAATACGCTACATCATTGACACTTCCATTCCCAGTGACTATATACTCGAACTCGCATAGCCATCGAGGAACGTGCCAATCACTTGTTCTCCAACAACATGGAAGCATACGACCGAGATGCAATGTACGAGATTCATCACCGCCGAACGCCGACGAATCTACTACTGTGTCGCGGTTCGAAGTCTCAACATGCGGTGTTCAATTACTAAGGATATCGTTGCCATCAAACATGTTGTTTCGTCATCTAAGTGGGACTACACATTCCTAAAGAATATCGTGGTCAAACGACAAGATGAAAGGATTATGCATTCTCTGAAGTCGACTTTGAGAATTTGTCTATCAACGACATCGAAGACATGTACCTTGCCAAAGTACAAGGTCGCATGAGACGATTTTCAACCAAGTACAACGTGAATTCATCAAGTCATTGCTCATCTTCATCAGACGCATAGTCATCAAGGAACGTGTAGAAGATCTCCAGATGGCTGTTGAATCTTATCAGACCCGTGTCAACTTCACTCCACCTCAGCTAGATCTTCCCGACCTCAACCAGCTCTCACAATACACACTCATCAGCAAACCTTTCGGCGTTGTTTACCGTAGTAAACTACAAAGAAACTGCTTAATGGCGTGTAGTGAACTTTACAAGTTTGGGGATCACACTTTGAAGATGGTTAGGGACGGATTGGCCTATAGGTTGAAGAACATACGTCAAAAGATTGGGTCTCCTAAGCGATGGAATTCTCAGGATCACAGGGATGTGAGGAGAATCATCAAGATGATTGATGAAAGGTTGTTTGAAGGATCGATTCGTAACATTGGAAAGCTTTGTTGGTGGTCGACCCAGGATCAACATCACCGGCTATCAACGCCCTGTTCGCACTCCTGGCGACATCACTGGACTTCCTGGTACCCCTTGAATTGTTTCTTTCATTATAGATTTGGATGTGTGATTATATTTGTCTATGGCTTGTGCACACATTACAGTGTACAACCCGCAATTGTCAAGAAAGGACTTTGTGGTACGCCTCAGTGCCACAATCCTTATAAAAGGAGCGAAAACTTCTTACTTTTGAGTAAAACCTATCAAACCTTTCATTTTTCAAGTTTTTGCTCAAAAGAACAAGTACTTCCCCCGTAAGATTTTCAAAACCTCAACCGTTTATATCACTTGTTGAGGGGGATTATTTGAATTAAAACTTTGTTCAACAAATTGTTCATAGTGGTCATCTTCCCGCAACACTCGAAATGGTCATATTTATTGTCAACTTTTCAAAAATAACATTTGATATGCCATTTTTGAGGGGGAGAAAATTATGTGGTAAGAAATATGTTGTGCAAATGCAAATGAATCTTTGTGTAATAGACTTAACCAATGAATTGACGGTACTAAACTGTTAGTAACTCGAAAAGACTTGTCCTGGACGGGTAATAATTTCAAGCTAGTTCGCTAGTAATGTAAATGTGTCTCGCAAAGGACTTGTCCAAGTAGAAAGTACCATTCGAGACACTCTTGGTAGACATGAACTCGACGGGTATGACAACCTTTCGAGGTTTGTCTACACCTTCAAGGTAGTTATTAGAGCTTGTTGTCACCTAAAAGCTGACAATGTAACTCTTTAACTATGCAACGTAACCGTGTCTCACGGGGGATTGTCTATCTCGAGTGGATCAATTCAAAATGTGCACGCTCTTTCCTCACTGTGCATTTAAACCATTAAAACTCTTAAGCACATGTGGAGGGGGAGTATTTATGCAAAATCCTATCTCTCACAGTGGTTCAAACATGATTTTCATTTACAAACCCTTTGAGAGATTCTTCACAACCGTGGTTTTAATGGCAACATAGGTTAGTCATGGAGTTATAAGGTGACTAAGGTTAGGAATAACTGTCCAATAATCCGCCAGAGCCGGAGGGATCTACCCAAGGACATCACAAATTGTTAGTACTTAGAAGTCCTTAGGAATGATTATAAAAAGGAGAAAATGAGAATCGGAGAAAGAAGGAGTTGAAGAATCAAAAAGAAATGCAAAGAAAAGGGTGAAAAGAAATAGCCCTCCAGATTATTCAACTTAGGGCATACACGGGTTCAATTCATATACTCTTGGTTGTCACTTAGTGACATCGGTATTGAAGATTAAAAGTCGTCATGGACCCGATGACGCATGCACTAAACCTTCTTAGCCACTCAAGTTTCTCTCAATAGAAGCTTGTTTCATTCTCACTGGGAACCCTACGTAAACTATTGGCTTTCTCCTAGAGATCACCGGTATTGAAGAAGGAGACCCTCTCCTAGTCTCCGCTCGGGAAAACCAAACGCACTATTGAGTCTAGAGCCACGAGATTCATCAAAAGATCTCTTAGGAACACTTGACATTTCATCACTTGTTGATCACCAAATAAGATTATCGATGATTCATATCGAGTCCTTCACGGATCTTAGCAATCTGTCTAGAACATTTATGAGAGGTTCACAGTTGTGATCCTCGGTGATTGAATGGAAACCACGCGGGGTCAACATCAAACAACCACGGCAAAGAAGTCACTTCGGTAACTCCCGTGGATTACGGAGTGTGTCTCAAACGGTCTCGATCGTGAGGAGATGCTTAGGTGTACCTCGCGACTCATCTCGAAATGTAGATGTACCGGTACATCGCGTTATCTCACTTATGGGACTCAGGTTCAGAACGGCCTTTGTAAGAATTAGAGTTGTGTTTTCACACTATCTCGTTAACACTCTCAAGTTCAAACTTGTAAGTGCCGGAACACGCTTATTACTAACCGTTAGAAATGTTTTCTTCTTATGGAAGCTCGGAGCGGGATGATCGTCTTGATTCTTCTCATGCTCACGCCAACATCATTACTAATGGAAGTTCTATTCAAAAGCAACACAACATCGAATGATTCTTCGTCAAACCAAAGAATCTACAGAGTTAAAGACTTAAAGAACTTCATCAAGATTGAATTCCAACGTCAAAGAGCGTGTGAGCATGTTGAAGAATGACGTGGAGACACTGAGAGCGAAAGCGGCACTGAGGCGAGACTTGATGCGACAACAACATACTATCACTTTCACCACAAAGAACAATGATCATAGAACAAAGTTAAAGATGATGTCAAATCATAACTGTTCAAAGACAACTATCTCTCTACACTGGGGAGATTTTTCGAATCAAGGCAATTCTTCTCACAAGAAAGAAGAATGTCAGAAGATGTCAGAGTTACTATTACATCAACGCCTTCACCGTTCATCACCAACATTTGAGGGGGAGATTGTTGGAATCACTCCGAATCCATAATCAAGTGTTAGTAATTAATATGTAATAGTTAGCTTCATTATGGCCTTTATGTTTGTTATTAGCCTTAAGCTTATGAAGAAGGCCCATGAGCTTAGGCCCAAGCTCATTAAAGAAAGGATGGAAACTAGGAGTGTTGCCCTAGCTTTCCTCCTACAAATACTCTATGTAAACCTTCATTTGAAGGTTGGTTGTTCAAGTTATTTCCTTTCATACTCCTACGCGTAAACCGTATCATATTATCGTGTGTGTGTGTGGTTTTACTTGTTCAATCGCCTCATCTCTTTCTATATTACTTGTGTTTGTAAAACTAGTGACCTAACACTGCTGATCAAAGTACTGCTTTTCCTGGAACTTACAGACAAGAATTGATTACTCCAAGGGTGTTAGACTTTGAAGAAGAAGTTGGTCCTTCAACTGTCATACCAGAAAAGGAAGATGATACACTCAAACCTATACATACAGCAAGTGATGATGAAATCATTGCTGAGATCTTGCATGATTTATCAAGACCAAGAGGTGTTAGTATTCCAGGAGTGCAAGAAGAGGAACAACCAAGAGTTTCTCAAGCTATTATTGATTCAAAAGATAAAGGTAAGGGCAAGTTGGTAGAGACTAAGAAGAAAAAGAAACCTACTTTAGCATAGATTAGAGCTGCTCAAATTGCTATGAATGAGGAAGCAGCTAGAAAGTTTCAAGAGGAATTAAATGCTAAAGATAGAGAAGCTAAGGAAATTGAAGAAGCTCGTAATAGAGAAGCGACTAAGAAATTGCAAGAGGAATTGAATCTTCAAGTCGATGAACCATTAGAGTCACCTATTCTGTTTCTTTTATGCCAAGAAGACCAAATCGAGCTAAAGGAAATGCAATGATGGCTTATTTAAAAAGTCAAGGGTATAAAGGATTGTAGAGGTTTAATAATTTTGAGATGAAAGAATTGTATGATCTTTGTTAGGAAGCTTATAAGAAAAGTGTTCAAAGCATCAAAGATTATAAAGATGATCTTGCTTGGAAAGAGAAAGATAGAAAAAGGTGCTTAAAAAGAAAAAGAAAAAGCGATGTTGAAGAAATACGGTCATCAAAGAAAGAGAAAGTTGAGTTACGATCGATACTAATGATGAACTAAGGAATTACTTAAGAATAGTGGATTTTGAGTATTCTATGATGATCTTTGAGATGAAAATGAACAAATCTCAAATTATTGCTTTTGAAGTTGTAGAGTCAAAGATGGAAGTTATCGATGTTTCATAGAGATGATGAAAGCTTGAGTGTTCAACGAGCTATGGATTTATTGCACATCATAGATGGAGTGGATTTATTTTATTTATATCATGTGGTGCGAGATTACTTTGAACAAAATCCATCGGAAGGATTTAGTTTAGTATTGCTTGGAGATCTTACAACCGTATGGGAAGCGAAGAACAAAGCATTCTTGAAATTTGGAAGAATCAAGAGAATTGGGAGATGGTTAGTGGAGATTCTTTGAAGAATCTGGAGTACATGTTCTAGATCTAGAAGATGGAATTATGATTCACATGTTAGCGATAGAAGATATCCTCTTACACCGAACTTATGAGGAGGATGTTGGAGCATGGAATGGAAGTAGAAGAAGATAATGAAATAGCATGTCCGGTTATCAAGTCGTTTATCGATGGACTACAATTGTCGATGATGATGAATAACCGGTATGAATCTTAATTGATTAAATTTTGATATATCGATTACTTTATTCAAAGTATTCTTGATCAAACAGTACTTTCATCAAAGTACGACTTATGATTTTAAACCGATTCTCGATTTTGAAAAACTTTTGTTAAAGTAATAAATGTTTTGAAACAAAGGTTAAAAGAAATAAATGGTTTTTGAGATGGTAATACCAATAGGTTATCAATCAACAATGGTTACAAAAGGATTGGCTAATCCATGAGCAAACGGCTCTGGTAAAGATATTTCAAATCCGTTTTATAGTTGACAACTTGCTAATAAGTTGGATGGTAATCAACTCACCATATCAGTAAATGTGAAGAGTTGGCTAGCCCACAAGAAAATGGCTTGTGGTAAAGGCTGTGGAAAAACCATTATATGGTAATTAGTTCACAATGATGAAAGAATTAACTAGTCCAAAAGTACAGCTTTTGGTAAAGACAAATCAAATCTGTTGATAGCTGATGATTTGCTAAAAATCATATGGTTATTAATGTACCATGATCTTATACATCAAAACATTTGGCTACTCCAGAGTTAATGGCTTTGGTAAAGAGAACTCAAATCCATTAAATTTTCAATGATTCACCTCACACAGGAGTTTACACACCTGGAAGTGATGAGAATAGACTGAAACTTAATTGAATTAAATGTACACATTGTCTTATGTTCTTTGAAAAGATGGAGCTTCTTTGAATGTTCTTTGAAAAGAAATAAGATTCTTTGTTTGATCTTGAAAAGAATTATACAAATAAAGACTACCTTGATGATAATATAAGCAGAGAAACTACAAAGATAAAATCTGAAGATAAAGTCACAAATCCTCTTTGAAGATAATGATGTTAAAGTTAAATCTACAAAGGAACTTGAAATCAATCAAGTAGAATTCAAGTTAGGGGAGGATTGTTGGGATACAGAAGATTAAAGTACTGAAGATTAACAACGTACTGCAAGAAGTCAAAGTACTGCTTATTCATGGAAGTACTGCAAAGTTTAAAGTCGGTTGTATTAGATTAAAGATAGAAAGTAATGTTTATCTAGAACTTTCTAAGTATTGTTTACTTGACATACAAGGATAAGAATTTTAAATCGTTTAGGGTTATCCTTGAGCTTATAAAAGGACCCCTAGATTGATATTAGATATACGTGACATTATTAGAGTTTTAGAGAAGTTCGATATTATTAGAGTTGTTAAAGAGTCTGCATAATAAGTAGAGTTAGAGTTATTAATAAAATCGTTCAAAGTTAAAGTTATTCTTCTTAGCTTTGTTAAGTAAATTCCGCATACTTAATAGAGTTTGCTCAGTGTTTTCATTGTTAATAACTTAGGATTTATCCGAGGTTATTAAACCTTAACAAGCTATTTAAGTTAGTTTGGTTAGAGTACATCGATCCAACAAACTAACTTATTTAAGCATGATGCTCCCGCGGAATTTAGAAACTGACTTAAACAAATACTTATTAAGTATCACGCGGAATTTAATACTTAATCTTAAGAAGAAGAACAATGAACATTCAACACCTCAATATTATTATTAATACGAATACTCTAACCAGTATTAGGGTTTTACAACCTTGAAGTGTATCGACCTTAGATATAAAACGTACGTATATCTAATCTAACCTAGGACCTCCTTTTATAGGCTAAGGAGTCCTTTACATAATACAATATGTAACCTACAAGATAAATATCTTTTCCATATTTATCTAATACAAAATACTAAACCGACTATACAAGACTAGCAGTGGTTACATTACAATATCCGTGGTTACACAATACTACTAACCGTGATTTTGTCTTCATCAGCGGTTCCATCCTTCTGTCCGTGGTTTTATCAATACTGTCCGTAGTTCCAACACTTAGAATAATTCTTGATCCAAGGAACCAAAAACCCAACAATCCTCCCCTAAACTTGATACATTCAAATAGAATTCTCAAGTTTCCTTTAAGCTCAAAACATCTGAATTGGAGGATGTAGTCAAACACTTACTAGATTTAAGAATTTTCTCATACTTCAGCAACAAATTGTAAGCTTGACCATCATAGGGTATCAACATCTTGATAATACCAGGCTTCAACATCTGAGTAATAACTTCTGGATACTTATTCAATTTAGGATAATCACCTTCTATAAGCATGTGAATAACTTCTCCAGAAATAGTTAACACATGAACTCCACAAGTTTGATATAAGAACCATTCAGTAACTTGTCCATTGCAGAGTCCTTTCCATTCAGGTTCATCATGAGTAGGTTAAAATAGAATCTTCAAGTGATTATAAATCATTCTCTCATGATAATCATCGGTTGCACATCACCAAACTTATTCCTATAAAGCTCCCAAAGATGCAACAAATCATCTCTATCAAAATATCAAGCATCTGTGAAAATTTATTATACTGTAAACTTCATTATTGAGTCTTTGAATTTTCCAACATCCTTTACTTCCTTTAAGCTCATACTCATAAAAGATAATTTGATTACCATCTTCATTCTCATTCAGTCTTTTAGAATCAGATGTCTCCTGAATCTCATATTTCCTCTTTAGATTACTGTTAATCCACTCTTCATCCTTTTCAGAACCCATAGGAGTAAAACTCTCATTATTAATCCTCATACACATCAGATAAAGCTCATGGATTCTTTCAAATGAACATTTACTAAGATTGTTAGGAATATGAATGCTCAATTCTTAATAATCTTCATCAAGACATTCCTCATCGTGCAATTGTAGGAGGTTTATTTCTTATAACTTGTTTCCTTTCTTTCGATCCTCCTTGCCCATTCACCCAAAAGTCTAGCTCTTTCCTCATCATCCAACAATGCCCATTCTTGTGCAGTATACTCATCATGTATTTGATTAGAAGCTTGAAGGTAGTTTTGTGATTCATACCATGTAGCTAACCATTTCTGACTAGCCTCCTCTTCTTCTTGCTTCCTTTTCTCTAAAGCTGCTTGTTCTTCAGCTAACATCTTTCTTATATACTCTGCATCATAAGCAATATGTTCTTCTTTACTTTTAAACTTCAACTCTGGTTCTGCAACTCCTTTACCTTTTCCAACAACTAATTGAGTCACCTTCTTTCTTAAAGGTTCACCAATAACTAAACTTTTGATTTTGGGTTTGGTTGTAGTAGATTTAATAGACAAAATAAGTGCAATGATAGATGTAGGGTTAGATGAAGTTTTACTCAGATTGATCAATGTACTTGCAGCTTCTTTCTCAACTTCTTTAGGTTTAGGTGGTGATACAGAGATGGTTGTAATAATGGTGGAAGTGGTTATGATAGCAGTGGGTACAATTGTCTTGTCTGAAACTGCAGCAGTGGTTTCAAGAAAACTATCCGTAGTTGCAGACATCATATCAGTGGTTGTGTCCTGCACTATCTCATCTTCTACCATAGTCTTCAAACTTTCAAGAACTACCTTATTTCCATCTTTATCATATACCAAAAATTCTTGATCTCCACTATCAACATCTTCTTCCATAGATACATCAACAGCCTCCCCTGAATTCATGGCTTCACTCCTCCCCTGTTTGGATACATTCTCCATAATCAGAGCTGGAGAAGAGTCCACCTTCTTTTTCATTCTCCTCATAGTTCTTAAAACAGCAACCCCGGGTCTTCTGACTTTTTCCAAAACCAACATCCTATGCTTCAGCCTTCTAATTTCTTTACCCTGAAACACAGCCAACTCTTGAAGACTTGAGATTTTATCATCCATTTTAGCACATTTAACCGTCAATTCATTAAAACGTTCAAGAATATCCTCACCACTTCGACCTGTGTTAACTGGTTCGAGAGCTGGTTCATTGGAAAAGTCAGCATGTACCAACTTAGGATCCGTCAATTCAGTTTCATGTTCCAAACTATCCTCATCACTTGATTGTGTTAAGCGCTCCGAGAGGTGAATCCTTGGATAAAGTAAACATAGCACCGGACCTTGCCCGATCATCTATGCACTGTAGGAGCCAGTTGGCTAGGGATTCCTCCACCTGTTTTAAGTTCCAAAGAACTCTCCACATTAGGAGTTGCCAAAGGTTGGGTCTTAATTATGTTTCCACTATCCTGACCAACATCTAAGTAGGAACCAGTAGTGGAAGCCCTTCCAATCATGTCACCTCCACACCGTGTGACAGCCTCATCAACAACACCACTAACACCAGCCTGAGGTAGCGTGGTGCCTTTCTGTCTCCTAGTCCATACAATTGGTTTAACAATATTTCGGGTTTGAATAGAAGGAGGTTGAGTTTCACTAACAGTAATTGCAAGTGTACTATCAGTGGGTTGAGATGTACTAGCAGTGGGTTCTTCATCAAACTCAGGATCAGGAGGCAAAGCAAGCATATGTGAAAATAAAGGAACATCCCTAATTTGTACATTTGGCGTCTGATTCCTCATATGTGAAAAAACCTTAGGAAGCATATAATGTACTTCATACTCTCTAGAATGCTCAACAGGTTCTGCTATTTGACTTTCCACAAGCAGTTGAACAAACCTAGGATATAAATAGTATTTACCCTTCTTCCTAATGTTCTGTACTAGCCACTCATAAATCATCCGAGACCAATTAAATTTCCTTCCATCAAACAAACAAATAATAGTAGTAGCAATTTTAGAAGGAAAGTCATTAAACCCAGTGGTCTTATTACTCATACACATCAACAAGGTGTGAATCAAAAACTTCCATTGTTTGGAAAACAAATTCTTAAAAAATTGTACCTTATCACCCATGTGTGTATATCCTAACCCTTCTAAACCAGCAACTATCTCAGCATCTGAAAGATTATCAAGACCATCAGCATCATCAAACTTCAAAACACTTCTAATGATCTCCTCATTAACCAAGATACCATTTCCATCTACAACAGTGCGAAACACATCTACTCCATCAACCTCCTCAAGCTTAGCATTCCTCCAGAACTGATGAATATAGGCCTTAAGGATGGTGGGTGTGACGGTTAAGGCATAGTGAATAGGACTGTGAATAAGGAAATCAATCATCTGATGAAAACCTTTAGATCTATTGTTCTTGATGAGATTAGCAACAAGGTTATGTGTGTGGGAGTACTGATTCGCCATTGTGTATGATATGGGATTTGTGAATTATGCAAAGTAAAGTGATTAGGGTTGATGTATTGCGCCAAGTGGATGTGATTTGAAGAGTAGTCAAATGATCCATCCGTGATTTGGGGAGATAAATATACATTCGCCAAAGTTACCAAACATCCCCTGAAGTATCCAAAAATAAGTAGCAATCTATCAGTGGTTTGAAAACCGCTATCCGTGGTTTGAAACATACTATCAGTGGGTACCGTGTTTCACTCCAATTAGTTGACCAAGAGATACAGCAAGCAAATCTGTGTCAAAATAAGTGATATCTCACAAAAATATGAAGGATTACACAATCTCTCTCTTTTTTTTTTTTTTTTTTTCACAATCACCACCAATTATTATTTGATCAGAATAACAACGTGCCACCTAAATGTAATAGGGATCTAAGACACCTCAGATCTTGGGGGTTAACTAAACTACTTACCTAGGCGTTTACAAGACTATACGCCTAGGACACACACACACACTTTTAATTTTCTACATTATTGAAGACTTAATTAATAAAACCTACACCCCATGTCCTCTTTATATACTAGAGGATTAGGGTTTACAAGATACTACGAAGTGTTGGATCGATGTACTCTAGCCAAACTAACTTAAATAGCTTGTTAAGGTTTAATAACCTCGGATAAATCCTAAGTTATTAACAATGAAAACACTGAGCAAACTCTATTAAGTATGAAGAATTTACTTAACAAAGCTAAGAAGAATAACTTTAACTTTGAACGATTTTATTAATAACTCTAACTCGCTTATTATGCGAGACTCTTTAACAACTCTAATAATATCGAACTTCTAAAACTCTAATAATGTCACGTCCATCTAATATCAATCTAGGGTCCTTTTATAGGCTCAAGGATAACCCTAAAAGATTTACAATTCTTATCCTTGTACGTCAAGTAAACAATACTTAGAAAGTTCTAGATAAACATTACTTTCTATCTTTAATCTAATACAACCGACTTTAAACTTTGCAGTACTTCGATGAATAAGCAGTACTTTGACTTTAACTTAGCAGTACTTTGACTTCTTACAGTACTTTGTTAATCTTCAGTATTTTAATCTTCTGTATCCCAACACGAAGGACTAAATAATAAATCTTCTTTTACAAGCAAGTCCCTCCATCTTTTTGTAGATTTCCTTCTTGTCACTTTAAGTCCTTGATGTTTCATTCTTTATTGTTTTGTATCATCAAATCAATAAACCCAACAATCTTCCCCTATTTGATGATGCCAAAATAAACACAGTTCTTGTATGAACTTCCCTAGACGAAGTAGCAGAAGTCGAGATAATTAAATCGCACCATGAATGAAACATTCTTGTCTTCCTTTTTCTTCCCCTTAATCCATGCCATCGCACTCCAACATCTCTTCCCCTTTTTGTTATAAAAAAATAGGAAATGTAAACAGTAGAAATTTCCCCTTGAGTGGTGCATGAACATCAAATGATTCTTCAAATCTGTAAGCTCCTTGTAATGATCACTTGTGAAGAAAACCAAGTATAACGAATTTTATGAAGAAGTAAAATAACCCAAACTTGTGTCTTATGTCTTGTACTATCCACGTGACGTTGAACTTATAATGCTAACCAAAATATAAGTAGATTGCAACCTCTTGACAAAATCCTCATCTTCAATGAGACACTGAGCAATACAATGTAACTACTTTAAGTGATAGTTTACTAGGTCTTCATCCATCCACCCCTTGACCTATGAAAACTAGATTTTGCAAGTCTTCGTCAACATCCTTTAAGCACGAACAAGTTACTTTTAAACGTAGTTATCCGTTTAAAAATATAATAAGAACACGCATCCAAGAAACTCCACTTCATCTTCAAATAAGTGATAAATAATCCTCTTCGTAATCAATTCTTCAATAAAACCAAAAACGAGCTTTTTGAAACCTTTAAGAACAAAGAACCAAACTTCTGTGTGTGTGAACAATAACATGTGTGTGTGTTCGACATCTCTCGAATCTCATCCAAAAATAAAAAATAATCATCACACTCGACTTCCCCTCAAATCCAAAAATATGTATTATTCGATATCGAATAATATAAGCAATACAAACTGGACAAGTAGCAGTACAAAAATCAAAGAATCTCATAAAAACCTTTGTACGCCTTTATCATGATCAATCTTCAATGTCACCGACCCATGATTTGATATTTAATGAAGATTGGTCGGGTTTGCATGCATATACTATAAAAGTAATATCAAGTCAGAATAAACCAATTATACTAGATATTTGGTCCTTTAGCCATCGACCCATGATATGCAAATTGAATCACACGTGCTCCATAATCAACCCATAAATATTTACCAATATCTTCACATAAACTATAGCATTATACTCTTCATGAAGATCAACTCCCATCAATTTCTAGTTAAACGAGCATTGGCTAGCAGTGGAAACCGAATAAAGTAGCAGTGATAACCAGCGAACACTAGCAGTGGAAACATCAAGCTAGCAGTGATAAAGTAAAGCTAGCAGTGGTACGAGAATAACTAGAAGTGGAACCGAGTACTAGCAGTGGTAACCGATATATGAGCAGTGGAAACGTAAAGCTAGCGGTGGTAACCAAATCATTAGTAGTAGAAACACTCGAAAGCAACAGTAGTATCAGAATCTGGCATGGAATACATCGCAGCGAATAAGTAACAAAGGTATCAGTAGATACGCAACATAACTAGCATCAGAATGAATGAGTACAAACGAATCAATCATAGAGTTACTTCAAAAGAAGTAGACGTACTTTGCACAAGCAGTAGCCTTACTTCCACAAAACTATCATCCATAACTGATCCAGTAACCTCAGTTGCATAAGAAGTAGAGTTATTCACTCAAGCAAGTAGACTTACTTGGTCCAGTACCCTTATTAGTAACCTCATAAGAACAATAACCACGCCATCATTAGGAAGTAAAACCCTAAAAACCACATTGATTCTTTTACCCATCAGTGTACAGCAAGCAATTTAGTGAGTAAAGAAACCCACGTTAGAGTTTGTAACACATGAAGCCATCACTTTTATCACCAAAAACAACCATCAGCAGCTCACATTCATTAAATAGTAAACCAATAAATATACTAGATCACCGTCTCATGATGCAATCTTTTCTGTAATCATCAAAACTAGGGTTTTTAACACATGAGAAACCTAACCTTTCATAATCATAGCATGCAGATTTGTTTTTAATGATGATACAATGAATTCCAGCCCACGACCAGTTAATAAGAGCAATAAATGCAAAACATTAATCAATAAAAATTCAAATATTCAAACCTCTCTCTGCAGCCAACTTCGACAGCCTGTAACTTTCACATAAAAGCTCTGATCGACGATCCCTCTGGTGAAAAGTTAGATGGGTATATAGAGAAGCTCCAGTAAAAATTGTAGCCCGATCCAACAGTTCACGAAAAAGTTATGGTCATTAGAAAACAGTGCTGCAAAAAAGTTGCGAATTTTTGACAGCTTCGAATTTTTCTTCCTTCTTCGCCAAGAAAACCTTGCGAAGCCCTAGGTAACGAGCTCCACGAGCTCTGATACCAATTGTGGAGTTTGTTAGAATCCATGGACCGTTTAGAGCTTCTAGGGTTCGACTATAACAATGATAAAGAACATGTATACGCAACGGAATTAAAACAAATCAAAGTTATTGACACAAGGTTTCTTTCACAATCACCACTAATTATTATTTGATCAGAATAACAACGTGCTACCTAAATGTAACAGGGATCTAAGACACCTCAGATCTTGAGGGTTAACTAAACTACTTACCTAGGCGTTTACAAGACTATACGCCTAGGACACACACACACACACTTTTAATTGATTACATTATGGAAGACTTAATTAATAGAACCTACACCCCATGTCCTCTTTATATACTAGAGGATTAGGGTTTACAAGATACTACGAAGGTCTAAATAATAAATCTTATTTTGCAAGCAAGTCCCTCCATCTTTTTGTAGATTTCCTTCTTGTCACTTTAAGTCCTTGATGTTTCATTTTTTATTGTTTTGTATCATCAAATCAATAAACCCAACAAGCTTGAATAGATTAACTTTGTAGTTAATTCTAACCAAGTTAACGGGAACAACAAGTGGTATCAGAGCCTATAGTTTATAAAACTTTTAAATTACAGAGTCTCAAAGTTTTTAAAAATAAGATCCTACCATGGCTGATATGATGTGCCCCAACTATCGACAAAAAGGGAGGAAGCTATTCAGCTGTTGCTCCCCGACTTGAAGTTGGAACATTTAATAAGTGGAAAAAGTGCATGCTTTGCTACTTAACTGGAATGGAACCATACTACATCAAGTGTACTAATGATGGCCCATTTGTCCTTAAGACTGCTAAAGGTTTACCCAAGCCTGAAGCCCAATGGACTCCTGATGAAAGAAAGGTGGTCAATCAGGACCAATACCTCAAAAGCATCACTATACCGTGTCTCCCTGACGATATATTGGAATCAGTCATTAATTGTAAAACAACTAAACAAAGTTGGACTGACTTGGTTCATAGATTTGAAGGTCCCTCAGATACCAAGGAAAAAAAAATAATGGACCTGAAACTTGAGTATAACACTTTTAGAGCCAAAGATTCTGAAAGTTTCTCAGAGACCTATACCCGTTATAAGATGTTAGCCTTGATTATTTTTATTAGAAGTGATGGTCATTCCGATTAGGAACTTTGTAACGTATGTTAGATATCGTGATAGAATAGTCAACGGGCTCGTGGACTGGGCTAAGCTAATTGGTTAGAAGTTAAGTTAAGCTAGCCTTATATCAATCCATGTCAAACCCAAGCCCAAACGAGCCCATGCGAAGCCCATTAGGGCGTCTACTACTTGTACTATATAAACCCCTCAAAGTCTCATTTGAGGGGTGTGCTTGAGTGTGTGTGTGTGTGTGTTTTTCCTTGAAGCAATATACAACTTATTGTTTTCATCTTCTTTCCTTTATCTCTCTAAATACATACACGATCTATCATTCAAGTCACCACGTTCTTATTCTTTCTTCTTTACGCATATCATCAGTTTGTGTTTAACGTGATATAAGTGTTGGGTTTGTGATAAGGTTGATGTAAAAGTAAGGTCCTACAATTGGTATCAATCGCCTAACAATGGTTTAGGAGTGTTTGTGTTTGTTTGTGTTGATACGCGTAGGCTCTCGTTATACATCTTTGACACGCATAAAACTTTAATTTTTGCACTTAAAAATTCAAGATTCTTGTGGTTTAAGGTTTATTTGGTGCTAAAGTTTCAGTTTTTTGCAAAAGTTCAAGCTTTACGTGTTTTCTTCATTTTAAGCTCGTATTTGGTTCATTGGTCATTTCTACCGTAAGCTTTCTAAGCACTTTGGGTGAAAAGGTCAACATTTTGAGTTATTTGAGTGTTTTTAAATTTGTTTGTGCAAGAGAAATTGTTTGAATCGATGGAAATTTTTACGCGTGAGGTCAAAACCCTAGTTCTACGCGTAAGAACGTCAAACCACGATAAGGTTCTACGATAACTTTTGGTGCGATTCTTGAGCAATAACGATTACTCGGTGCTTCCCTCACTTGGATAAGTTTGTGGAACACTTCGACTTTTGGATATCTTTTACACTGTGATAGTGTAAAGGATTTTTGGGTTTACACCTAAGTTTACGCATAAGCATAAACGCTTACGAGTAACACTCTACGCATAAGCTCATACTTACGCGTAAGGTTTTTACGACTAAGTCTTTTTGTTTACGCATAAGCCTAAGGTTACGCGTAAGATACTTTCTACGCATAAGAATCCTACGCCTAAGCATCCTACGCCTAAGCTTCCTACGCATAAGATCCTACACCTAAGCAATCTACGCATAAGCACCATCTCCTACTCGTAACTTCTTCTCTCTACGCCTAAGCTCTTCATTTTCAAAAAAAAAAAAAAAAATCAAATTTTTGGGCCTAAATTCAAATTTTTTTAGGGGAGACTAAACGTTCAATTTTTACGAGATTCAAATTTTGGTATAACTTGAAAATTTTGGTCAAAATTCAAATTTTGGGCCTAAATTCAAATTTTTGGGTAAAATTTGGTGTCAAAATTGTCATAACTCAACTTTTCATACGTCCTTAGAATTGATTTTACTTGTGAATTTCAAATTTGGGAGAGAAAATTTTACGCCTTGAACAGGTTTACGAGTAAGATTCACTTGAAAAACCTCAACCGAGCTTAATCTTCTTCAAACACAACTCCTTTATCGTTGAATCGATCCTACATCAACTTTATCATACATACCTTCCTCAATGGCAACTCGCGGATCGTCTCAAAGCGCTTTCTTTGATTCATTCTTCAATGACCTAAACATTAGTCCAACTACACCAAATAACAACAACCAATGGATTTCATCGTATAATCCGCAGTTTGCTCAACCAAGTATGCATATGGGTCAAGGAGGACAAATGGTTGATGTTATTGGAATCGAATGGATTTGCTACGGGTATACAAATGGGGAATCGGATGCAATATGCGGGACGGTTTGATGGACATCGAGGGTCGATTGTGAATCGAATATGGGATATCAAAATGGAATAAGCTGTTTCATGACTTACGCCGAATGCTACTTCCGAACCTCAAAGCCATGATTCGGGATATTCGAATGCGTGTCAAACCAAGGATATCGTTTGAAAAGCTCAAGTACATGCCGATGTTAGCACCGAAAGAAGAATCGGGAATAGAGTTGATCACGAGGAATACAATTGAGCATCCGGGACGGCAAATAAAGCAAACGATATTGCAAGCTCCGGTCATCTGACCTAATAGGACACAACATCAAGCGATACTTGTGACACAACCCCATCTCACGACACGATTCACTCAATGAGGTACCAAATTATAGTAATGTTGCTAATCGGTTTACTCATGAGAAGCCACATTCGTGTCTCCGAACCTTATTATGACACATATGTGGGAGAGCAAGTTAATAGCAATGTTAACTCTGAAACTCCATATATGGATCCTAATGGAGGTCAAGGTGAACATAATGGTTCTAATGATGAGGAAACACGTGCTTATTTTGAAACATTAATTAATAATTGTGGTATTGAGATTGAGAAAGTCAAAACGGTCAATCGCGAAGTTAAGGCCGCGAATGTTAAATTGACCACTGAGCTTGAGAGTTACAAAGACAACGCGAGCCTATGAATTTCATACAAACAAAATATCGAATTAGAAATTGGTTACACGAGATTACTTTTAAGAGAAAAACAATTGCAAATCAAGTATGATACACTTGATGTGAATCGAACTTGAAAATAAAATCTTTAAAAAGAAATTTACGAACTAAATGACCAACTTTCTAAACAAAAACACTGCTTTTCGATCTTGAAAAGAGAAGAAAGCAGTTGATTCTTGATTTTCAAAACGAGAAGATTTTCTTCTTGATGAAATTCGGATAAAATGAAACTATCAAAAATTGGATAATTTACTTCTTACAACGGGTCATTCCGCTAAAACAAACAAGATGCTTTCTAATCAAGTAAATCCGATTTTTCATACTACACATAAAATGGCTCTTGGTAATTCACCTCATTGTTTCCTCAAGAAAGCTCAGAAACAACGGAATGTGTTGAACAATGGAAAACCTTTGCATGAACCCATAATTGTGCATGATTCTCTTGAAACGTTGGAACTATCTGAGGAGAGTAGATCAAAAATGAAACAAAAACATCCGGAAATCAAACCAATTGATTATAACAAATGGAATAAAATTAATGGTATTTCGGTTGTTTCCCAATCAACGTTTTCCACCAAACCAAGTGTTTCAAACAAAGTGTCAACACCTGTTTCAAAATCAGTTTCAAAACCAGTTGTTGTCTCCAAATCTCTTTCAAACATTGAACAAATGTCTTCAAACAATCCTTTTAACACAAGTGATGCGCAAAGCATTTTATACGATGTTAAAACTAGAATTGGGCGACTTCAGGAGACTGTTAAAACTAAAACTCATATTACAACCAACATCTGGTTTAATAGTTTTGATATTGAACAAAAAGTTTTTGAAGCCGAAATTGCCCTCAATTTGAATAACATCAACCTGTGGTAATTTATTTTGAACAAGCCTTTTGAAAGAAACGGTGACTTTGTCAAGGACCATAAATCCACGGTAAAGCAAGCTAATGAAAGTATTGAACACATCAAAGTTTTGGAAAAGTTAAATGATTCTCTCTTCAAGATGTTCGACTCATCGATATTATGTCCATCATTTTGCAAACATATTCGTTGAAGATCATGAAAGACTCTAGTCCGAAACCTCGAAATTGTTTCAAAATATGAAAAGCTCTTGAAAAACTTGAAAAGAAAATGTCTCATATTTTAAACAACTTGATCGAAAACCGAGGAATGCAAGTATGACAAGCGTCAGTATGAGCGTGCCTACAATGACATGAAAGCGAAAAATGATCTTTTGAGGGCTCATTGGAAAGTCAAAAGGAAAGGCGGTGGATACCGTGATTAAAAACCATTGATTGCGGAGAAAGCAAATGTTCCAAAACCGGTTTTCAAACCAAAATGTCTATTCTCGACCTCCTCCAAAAGTCAATGAGAAAATTGATTTATCAAAAGCAATACCCACAGTCCCCGCCTATTAAAAGAGAATTATCAAAAGTTTTGAAAAGGAAAAGCATTCTTTGAAACACCAAAAGTGATTACACTGCATCTCTAAGACTAGTACACGGAATGTGACCAAAAATCCAGTTAAAGAATATGTCGGTTCTAACAACAAGGTCAACAATCACTATCTAGAAGAAGCTAGGAAAAAGGCACAGACTGAAAAGATGTAATTCTAGGTGCAACATCTAGGGTGATGAATTCTACAAGATTTCAAGGCACTACTAGTAGTAGTAAACCATTACCTAGGAACACTCTACAAAAGACCGTGGAATGGCTTGCATCTAAGAGTAGTTAAGCAAAAGAAAATGCTATGCCCTTAGAAAACAACACTAGGAATTCTATGTCATTTTGAACAAGAATCAATTTCAAAAGACTGTAGTGACAAAGTTAAAGCAGGTCTTAAACAAGAATATTGAATTTATCGTACTACATGTAAAAATGTGTCTTTTCATTAATCATGATGCATGTGTCTCACTATATCTCAAGAAAGATAATTCTAGTGCCAAGGCACAATCCACTAAGACTCCAAATAGAAACAAGCCCGTTGATAAAAAGACAAACAAACAGACACCTAATAGGACGATCTCTTCAGGACGTAGTTTTTCTAAAAATGAGTCTTCCGCTGCATCTGAAAAGAAAACAACTCCTAGATCTTACCTTAGGTGGATACCCACGGGAAAATTTTCAACAAAGTAGGTCTTAGATGGATTCCCAAAGGAAAGATTTTTGATATTTACTCCAAGACAAATAATAGTGAAAATCATCAGGATAAGGAAGTCGAAACCACTACAACCCTTGATAGTGATCACCCTCGCCGTGAGGAAACATATACTTCTAACACTGTTATTTGTGAAAATTCTTCTTCTGTGGATGCAGGTACTTGTAAAAGTGTTGAAGGTTCATATACCCCGTGTGGTAAAGAAGAACTTTATGCCAATTTCACATGTGGAAATCCTTTTCTAATTCCACTCTTAACTCCACTTTTACATGACATGACTTAATCTTCTTTCTTCAAATCTTCTTTGTAAATATTTTTGAAAAACCAAATACAAAATTTATAAAACCAACAAAAGAAAAATATAAAAATAGAAAATTTTCAAAAAATACAAAAACAATAGAAAATCAAAAATCCAAAAATATTCTTCTACGACATGTCTCTCGTATAATCGATATTCTGTACGTTTCTAGAAATGTCAATCAACAATGATACGGGCATGTACAGATGCTTGAGCAAGAGTTCTCTAAATGTTTTCCAAAACATGTCGTTTCTCAAAAATTTCTTCAATAATGGTTTTCGTATACATCAGTACGAAACCCGGACTTCAAAATAATGGCTTTCGTATACTTCAGTACGAAACCCGGACTTCAAAATAATGGCTTGCAGTTACTTCAGACTGTAACCCGAACTTTAAAGAAAGGAAAGTGCTACGCAAAATCGATTTTCATAAATATCGAGCACTTATCCTAAAACAAATGAAGATAATTCTTCTTCAATATCTTCAAAAGATTTTTTAAAATCTTCATCTTGCGTACCATTGATTTGAAATTTTTCAAAAAGATTTTTCAAAATCTCTCACATTTGGTACCAAGATAACTCCCTCTAAACCCTTAATTGATTCTAAATTTTCTGTATGAAAAATATGCTTCCGTTAAAGGGGAGTATTAAACCTAAATTGTTCAAAAAATTCATGCTAAATCAGTTTATCTCCAAATGCTTTTCAAAAAACATATCTTTTAATCATTTTGTTTCAAAAACATCATAGATATGCTATTTTTGAGGTGGAGAAGACATGATTAAAATGTGATCAAAAAGTTTAATGATTGTTGTTTGAATCTCAAAATGAGCTCGACTCAGTTGAAACCAATGAATTGACGAGGAATAATGTACCATCTCGAGAAAATTTCTATGGACTTGACCAGGACGGGTAATAATTTCAAGCTAGTTCTCTAGTGATGTAAACGTGCCTCGAATCGGTCTAGTTCATTTAAAGTCGATCAATTCAAAAAGTGCAAACTATACCCTCTATGTGCGATTACATCCAAAATTATAAGCACATATGAAGGGGAGTGTTTCGAAAATATAAAACTCACTGAGTGTTTCAAACATGTTTTTTATCATAAACACTCGAGAGATGTTCAAGAAAATGGTTTTATGGCAACAATAGGACGGTCATGGAGTTATAAGGTGACTAAGGATAGGAAATTAGTCTATGATCCGCCAGAGTCGGAGGATCTACCCAAGGACATCACAAATTGTTAGTATTAGAAGTCATTAGGAATGATTGAAAAAGGAGTAAAGTGAGAAAGGAGAAAGAAGGGTTGAATAATTAAAAGAAATGTAAAGAAAGGGTGAAAAGAAATAGCCCTCCATATTCAACCTTAGGCGTAAACCGGGTTCAATCCATACACTCTTGGTTGTCACTAGATGACACCGGTATTGAAGACAAAGACGTCATGGACCCGGTGGACGCACCGCACAAAACCTTCTAGCCACTCAATTCCTCTCAAAAGGGATTTGTTTCATTCTCACTGGGAACCCTACATAATCTATCGACTTTCTCTTAGAGATTGTTGATATTGAAGAAGGAGACCCTCTCCTAGTATCCGCTCGGGAAAACCAAAATGCACTATTGAGTCTAGAGCCACGAGATTCATCAAAAGATCTCATAGGAACACATGACATGACATCGCTGTTGCTCATCAATAAGGACACAAGTGATATATTCAGTCCTACGGATCTTAGCAATCGCCGTAACATTTATGAGAGGTTTCACAATTTTGATCCTCGGTGATTGAATGGAAACTCCCGCCGAGTCAACATCAGCGACCGACAGCAGTCACTTCGGTAACTCCCGTGGATTACGCTAGTGTGTCTCAAATGGTCTCTGATCGTGGAGTGATGCTTGGTGTACTTCAACGACTCATCCGAATAGATGTACTTGGTATATTGTGTTATCTCACTTGTGGGACTCAGTTGAACGGCCCCTGAAGAATTAAAGACGTGTTTTCACACTATGTCGTTAACACCCTCGAAATTTAAACTTGTAAGTGCGGAATCCGCTTATTACTAACCTGTTTTATGTTCTTCTTATGGAAGCTGGAGCGGATTGATCGCGATTCTCCACATGCTTATACCAACAACACATGATAGTTCTCATCAAAATCAAAGGCAACTCAAAGTTAAAGATGATTCTTCGTCAATGTCAAAGAATCTACAAAGTTTAAAGACTCGAGAACTACATCATTGGTAACCAAAAGTCAAATAGAAGTGTGAGCATGGTGGAGAAAGACATGGAGACACCTAACCAACGAAGTTGACATCGGCAGACCTATACATTAACTGATCACAAAGCATGAAGGAACAACGAAACAAGACTATTCTATATCTACACACAAAGTTCAAGCTCGAGAAAAGTAAAGACCTAATCAAGTGGAGCATCTTTTGAATGACCACCCCTTAGGGGGAGATTGTTAGCCTTGATAATTTTTATTAGAAGTGATGGTCATTCCCGATTAGGAACTTTGTAACGTGTGTTAGATATCGTGATAGAATAGTCAATGGGCTCGTGGACTGGGCTAAGCTAATTGGTTAGAAGTTAAGTTAAGCTAGCCTTATATCAATCCATGTCCAACCCAAGCCCAAACGAGCCCATGCCAAGCCCATTAGGGCGTCTACTACTTGTACTATATAAACCCCTCAAAGTCTCATTTGAGGGGTGTGCTTGAGTGTGTGTGTGTGTGTGTGTTTTTCCTTGAAGCAATATACAACTTATTGTTTTCATCTTCTTTCCTTTATCTCTCTAAATACATACACGATCTATCATTCAAGTCACCACGTTCTTATTCTTTCTTCTTTACGCATATCATCAGTTTGTGTTTAACGTGTATACGTGTTGGGTTTGTGATAAGGTTGATAAACTAAGGTCCTACATAAGAAATTTCTCAATGAGATATCCAATGATGGTGTTACCATGTCTAAGCATGAAATTAATGTTGGCTTTGTCAACAGTCTCCCTGAGAAGTGGTTAAGCTTCTCTCAGGGCCTTATAAATGCCAATCACATTTAAAATCTTGAGCTCCCTGTAATCTATGGGAAGTTTGTCTATGAAGACAACTTGATCTCTAGAAGATACCCTGATTCAGAAAAGGCTGAAGAGACCAAAAAGTCCCTGACCATTAAACCCATATGAACTGCATTCTTTTCTAATGATGTTGTGCAAGATTTTCAACAAAACTCTGATGATGAGGCTAATGAGAGAACCAGTGAGGAATGCCTAAATGATTTGCACATTGAATTTCAAGAAAGGGCACTCCTTGCAAACTCAAAACATTTTTATCAAAGGAAACAAGTCAAATTTTTCTGTATCTAAAGCAAGTGATAGCACTGAATGTTTTAAATGTGGTAAACAAGATCATTTTGCAAAAGATTGCTTCTCAAAAATCACCTCAAAACCCTCATACAAATTTTCAGGAAACGGTTCTTCTTCAGGAACTAGCAAGTTTCAACAAAAAATTCTTCAGTCTTCTCAACTTTTTCAAAACAAAACTGATTAAAAGGATCAAAAAGATTTTGAAGCTAAGTATAGAAAAGATAAAGCTAAACTTGCACGCCTTGAGGTAGCACCATCAACTCTTCAGGCTACACAGAACTCTCAACTTTCTCAAGCAAAGAATAAAGGGATTGTAGCTGAAACCTTCGATTGGGATGAGGAAGATGTCTCCTCTGATGATGAAGTAAGAGTCAGTGCACTGATGGCTCTTGCAGAGGGTGAAAACCTGAGTGTTAGAAAAAGTCATGTAAGGAATTAAGAATGGGTCAACATCACCATGAGAAAGGTAAATATCTTACTATCTATGTATGATGATTCTGACTGGCAATCTTATTTAAGTTACATTAATGTGGATCTTAAGTTTGTTGAAGAGCAAACATTAAACCTATTTTCAAAATATAATAAACTCACTTTTGAATTGAATAAGTGTAGAGATGAACTTCTTGCTTTAAAACAAGCCAAACTTAAAGCTGTCACGCTTCAAATTCAAAACACTAAACTTGTGAAGCAAAATCATGCTATTCAAGAAGAACTGAACAAAGAAAAACTTATTATTGAAAGTTGGACAACTAAAAATCCTAGATTTAATGAGTCTGTCCATAATCTCATTCCTAGCACTAAAAAGAGAGAACTAGGAGAAGATCAACTCATTGAGTCCACAAGTAATAATAGTGAAAAAGATTTCACTCCTCCTGACATTTCATTTGAACAAGAATTAAAACCAAAGTCCAGTGACTGGGTTGAGAGAGTCAACCCAGACAGTAAGTTGCCTAACTTTAACACATGAAAAATCTTGGAACCTGGAAGTCAGGCTATCAAATAAATGCTTGGACTCACTGATGAGCCGAGTCACACTGAGTCCATCAATGAGTCTGAATCAGAGACCCAAACACCTTTACCTTCACTAAAATTTCTTAAGGGAGCCTCACCCAATTCAGACCTTACACCCTTAGCCTATTCCCAACACTCTCTAAAAGAGAGATCAGGACTAGGAAGAACCATCTTGAAAATACCTTGCACTAACCAAAACAAACACCCAGTTCCTACTTAATCTTCAAAACCTTCGACCCCTACCGATGAAAGGACCAATGATACTGATTCTAAAGTTGATCAATTGGCTGAACTTGTTAGGAAGCTGAGTGGGAAAATAGAATCTTCTAAAAAGCCTCCTCAATCTAAGATTAAGGAGTCCAAAGCAGCTTCCTCAAACAATACCAAACCTAAAACAACACCAAAACCCACAATGAAATGTGAACTATGCAATTGCAAAAATCACACTACTGATGATTGTTATAGGATTATGTTTTGTATGATTTGCAAAAAGGAGAATCACACAACCTCATATCACAAGTCTCACATTGCACACCTGAGTGCACAAGCAAACTATAAAATTCAACCCTTTGAGTACGCTTCATCTTCCAAGCAAGCACTTAGACTAAAGGCTAAGCCTTTTCCACCCTGTACACACTGTGGATTCAATGACCATCACATTGATGACAGTCTAATGTATCCATGTTGTGATATTTGTGGTGACCCAACACATGACACCTCAGGACATGACATGATTATCTATGCCAGAATAGGATTTGCCACTGAATCCTCTTAGTCAAATGAATCCTCTTCTAACTCAAAATGCAAAGCATGTAGAAGCACTGTCCACTCAACCACTTACCATGAATATGTTGGAAGATTCAAAAAGACCTACAAAGCCAAACCCACCAAAAAGTGGGTTCACAAGAAAAACTAACTTAGTTTACTATTTGTGTAAAGACATGCCAGGGAGTCTGTTTGGCATCTACATAGTGGATGCTCAAGGAGTATGACTGGTGTGAAAGAATATCTGCACAAATATGTGGAAGAGCCATGAACAAAGGTAGTATTTGCTGAAAATTTATCATGTACCACTGAAGGATATGGTTGAGTAAACTATAGTGGAATAGTTTTTGCTAGAATTACTTATGTAAATGGTCTTAAGTACAATCTGATAAGTTTCAGTCAACTATGTGTTGCTAAGTACATAGTATAGTTTGATGATAAGCAAGGCACAATCTTCAATGCTAACAAAGAAATTGTACTTATAGCCCCTAGAAGAGAGGATGTTTGTGTATTGGACATGTCAACACTAACTCAAAATGGAACTTGTCTATTTGCTAAAGCCACTGAAACTATGAATTGGTTTTCGCACAAAAGACTCTCCCATTTAAACTTCAAAAACATAAACAACCTTGCCAAACAAAACAAAGTCCTTGGCCTACCATCTCTTTTATTTTCAAAAGATAAACCTTGCTCTACTAGTGAAAAAGGAAAACATAATAGAGCATCCTTAAAAAAAATTCTCTATAAGAAGCTGCCTTCATCTACTTTATAAGGATCTATTTGGAACTTTTAGTTGAATGTCCATCCATCATGAGAAGTACACACTTGTCATAGTAGATGAATACTCAAGATACACTTGGGTTTACTTTCTCACAAAGAAGAGTTAGGCTGCTCAAACCATCAGATATTCAAAATGATATCAAAGCAAAACAAGTCAAGACTAACAATGGGACTGAATTCAAAAATCAGGACCTTGAGTGTTTTTATGTTAAGAAAGGAATATCTCAAAACTTCTTTTCTCCCTACACTCCTAAACAAAATGTAGTTTCTGAAAAGAAGAATAAGACACTCATTGAAGCTGCAAGAACAATACTGAATTGTTCAGTACTCTCTAAGCACTTGTGGACTGAAGCAGTAAAAACTACATGTTATATACAAAACATATCCATCATTGTCAAAAGACATAGCAAAACACCCTATGAGATATTCAAAGGAAGAATCCCTAACATCAGCTATTTCATGTGATTGGGTGCCCTATGTTTATTCATAATCAAAAGGATCACCGAGACAAATTTGATGCTAAGGTAGATGATGGATACTTCCTTGGATATTCTCTCGTTTCTAAAGCCTTCCGGGTCTTAAATACAAGGAGACAACAAACTGAGGAAATATTCCATGTTATCTTTGATGAAAGCACTGTTGCAATCAGGTTTCAAATACCTTAGTTGAGAAAATTGGGATTAATGACACATCAAGGTATCCACATGATGAATATCATCCTGATACCAACCCCTCCACACAATATCAAGCTGATGCAAACATTGTAACAATTTTAATTTTTAGGTTACTATTCAATTGTACTATTCATCCCTGATCTCATTCATCATGATAAGAGAGTTGATACTCGACGGGTCGTCCTGACGACGTACGTAGAATCCATTCAGAACCGGTTTTGCAAAACCGTGTTTGAGATTTTCGTTTAGGTTTAAATGACATTTGATCAACCTTATATGTCCATACAACATTTCAAACAAGATAAATATGTGTTTTTCACATCATACGATATTTTTGTAAGTTTTGGCTTTTTACGTTTTCTGATTTACGTGTAACGCATTTTAAACTTTCAGTTTTAGACCTAACGTGCACTTAACACCAACCAACACCAGAAAAGGCCTAGTATTAATATTATAAGCCTTTTAGGTTCATAATAATCATATTATAAATATCACATTTCACTTTTTCCATTTTCGCATAAACAACTTACGTTTCATGTTTTACGCGTTTTCAACCTACATTTCTCAGTTTTAATAGCGTTTACGCACTCCATTGAACTTATCACTTATCTAAAATACTAATATGGAGTATAATGAGGAGTTTAATCATTTCTACAAGTTTCATATTTTTATAATACCTGATTTTACGTTTCATGAATTAACGACTTATAGTTTGCGATTACCGGGACCAAAACTTACCCCGAAAACTAGATAAGCCCAAAGAAACTTATCTAGTCACCATGGCCTTGTCATTGCTCAAAGTACAAGTTCTAATTCCATGTTATTCCTTTCTTTTGAAAGCCAAAAGCTGTAAGAAAACCTAGCTCATATCCATAATCAACACCATTTTACATGCTTCTTATTCACATGATGTATAAAGCTTTAGAAACCAATTTTAAAGCTATATGTCATCTTATGTTATCTATTATAAATAAACAAGTGAAAACTAGTAAGCTCATGTACAATTTTGCTGCAAAACCAACCACTTATAGACTTCGTAATTTACATATTGTTGTAGACAAGGTCAAAATGAAACCGTAGCAATTTGAATCACCTAAAACGGATGCATGAGTCAAAGTTACGGCCTAAAGAAGTTACCAAAACCGGAAAACTATAAATTGTCAAAAGCTTTCTGTAACAGTCTTAAAAACGTGATTTTGATAACCTTTTGGTCTGATTCATCAAAATTTTAAGGCATGAAAGTTGTCCGGAATGAAGTTTTCTTCAAAAACTTTGGGATCTTGTCCAGAAAACGCAAAACGAAGGCTATTTTATGTCGAAACTGAGACAAGTTATATATAGCTGCACGACTATGATTTTAGCCGCACGGCTAAACCTATTACGATCCGGATCAACCTTTAGGCCTAGACCACAACTGGCTATGGCCAAGGCTGAGGTCTCAAGGCCCATGGCAGTCGAGACCAAAGCCACGGCAAGGCTACGGCTAAGGCCTCAAGGCTACCTAACCCGAGACCATTAGCCAAGGCCTTAGCCTTGACAAACCAACACAAACACCAAATGATTTCACAAAATGTCCTTTTATCGACTTCAATAGCTCATGAAACTTCGCCACTTTCATCATATGTTTACAAATATTACTTTTTCAAATAAAACCACATACCTTAATTTCAGAATTTCAATATTTATGAATGACGAAAACTTTTAATAACCATATGATTTCCTAATCATAACCAAAGAACCTAAGGAATTCATAACATTCATTATACTTTGAAAATGGAAAAAGCTCGATTACAGGATAAAAACCTACTTTACAAACTACAAAACTATTTTATATGATATTCAAACAAAGGAAAACCTATGTTTTACTTACTAAGTACTACAATAGTAGGGAACTTCACGTGAGGAGCCTCTTCAGGGTGAACATACTGACAAGTTGTTGGATTTATGATTTAAAGTGTCCTAGCTCCACCTACGTTTACTACATGACATCTGGATTGTGATGGCCCAAACGGTAGTACGTTATATATGAACTAAACACGTTTTCACAAACTAAACCAATTCTATAAACAACATATACAAGTTATCAAGTAATACATCGATCATGACCAATATAAAGACGTACGTAGACTTGTTTATACTTTCACATCATCATTTCAACAGCCTAAGACATTTCATCATACTCTTGGTTGCGCGTAGAGTTTTCTCGGCTTATCCATCATATTTGTTAAAGCACTAAACATCATCAAACTTACGGTGCGTTCATAGCCCCACTAACTATTACTTAATTATTTTACAAACTCTTGGGGGAGATACATGCTATTTTAAACATGAACACATAAACATTTGAACTGTATGCTTATCTGATTGCTTTATTGTCACTAAGTACCATCATTGCTAAACATATGGCCCCATATCATAAACTAGTTAATCACTAGAAGTAGTGAGCGTGAATATTGTAAATAGGCCTATTGGGATTGACGAATCCCGTTTGTGTTGATCAAGTATGTTCAAACAAACACACTATACTTGAGAACATAGGTATAGCGGCAAACTATCTACAGGGGCGACAAACACACCAATTGATATTGGTACACGTTAATGCTTTAGTTTCATAAGCTTAGTTAAATAATAACTTTTTTGTTTTTAACTTGAGTATGAGTCTAATTAGCTCACACTACAAACATATTGTGTTCAACCATTTAACTAAACCTATGGATTTCGCTCAATGTTTTTTTTGACCTTTTAAGCATGTTTTATCTCAGGTCCATAGGCACAGAGGGGCGCGGGATCAATCAAGAAGGCTATAACTTATTTTATCATTCAATAAGCATCAAATACTATATGTTGATATATTTTGTAAACATGGAACCAACTGCGACATGCATTTGTAAACTCTGATATATTTTAATGAATCAAATGATCAGCCTTTTAAACGACTCAATTAGAGATCGTTTTATTTTATTATAACTGTTATACAAAGAGGTAACGCCCAGCTTGAATTTCGCTGCATTCAAGAAATTGGGGGTTCTATAGATTGGTATCAGAGCTATAGTTATAGAGAAATGGGTCTAATTGTGACCCAAACTATAACCATTAACAAAACATTTTATAGCCTTAGGCGCTCCGTGCCTTCTATCCTCCAGACGATCATGGACTTCAAAAAGATATTTATGCTACACTAACATATTAGTATATTGATATATATACAAACTTGGCATGTTTTGAACATTTTCCATAAGCATTGAGTTTATTTTGACATCATATCCTTTTTATAGAGACTATGTCTGTACCTCCATCTCCCTATTACGTTCCGGCAACACCCGAACAATTTCCAAACATACCACTCTTTCCGGAACTCAATTCTCCTGATATCAATGACGACTATCTTGATGTTGTTGATTATGAGGATGAACCATATGAGGATCTAGCTAATGAAGAAGAGGATGTTCAAGTTATACCAAATTCTCCTAAATATCTTATCCAAGATTGGGTTGAACCCGAGGAGGAACAAGAGGTAGACTATGCACCCCAAATTACATTTTGCGGTGGAATGGAATTCACAGGGATTGATTGTCATAGCATCACAATCACAGTTATATTGAGCGACCTAAAGTGTCGTTTGGAAAATACATCGTTTGATTTAATAAAATAATCGAGTTTACAAAGTAGGTCCCAAATGAAAATCAACTTGTGCGGAAAATAGTTTGTTACAATTCAAACGATGTTTTAAAAGCACGTAAAACCCAGTGAGAGCGTCGTCATCGCGACTCCATGATGTGTCCAAATGCATGCCATGAAGTGAATGCCTTAGAAACCTGAGATAAAAACATGCTAAAAGTGTCAACACAAAGGTTGAGTGAGTTCATAGAGTTTGTTTTGAAATGTAAAGCCTTCCAAAATCGTTTATGCAGCAAAGGCATTGTGAATCCACTCAGTTCCAAGTCCCGCCCATACAAAACTTGCAACCTGTGTGTTCACAACCCATTGCCAAGATATGTATAGTTTGTGTTCAAGCCCACATCGTCAAATGAATTCACAAAATAGTGCCTAACTCGACGTAGAACAATAGCACATAATCAATAGCACCTAACTCAATGTATCGATAGTCAATGATTTAGAGCGTTATCTGACGAGAACCGTATACGCAAAACAAGAACAATTTATATAGTACAACATTCGGTTTTGAAATGATGTAATCATGATAGGAGTTATCCTTAAAAATATAAAGTACTTGTGAAAATAAAATCAAGTAGTTGAGCATGTATCTCCCCAAGCAGTTATGAAAACAAGTAAGCGGGGCTATGAAACTCACTTGGTAAGCGATGAGATGACAAGAGTGAGTACATCGAGGTATAATGTAATCGTCAACGGGACCTATTACGAAGGATATGATATGTCATGTGTTGCAATGTAATGTTATGCATGCACTTCATATGTTATTTATACCATTTGCGGGTTTGAAAATATTACTTATCGTCAAAAATACCCTTTTGACGTCTTGACCAATCAAAAATGACTTTACATGTTTTACGTCAAAATGTCATCCTACAATGGTTTTATAATGATTTTGGTGAAATTACTACTTTTCGTCGCAAAACAATGTCGTCGGAAAAATCATGAAATTAACAAAATGGCTTTGGAAATCTAGTCGTAAAAGCGGTGTCGTCGATCGTTAGAGAACGAACTCGACGGTTTTGGAAAGTTTATATCGATATCTAGAAGTTTCAGTTCAGGAGTTTTCGTCAAAAGGTCTCTATCATAAAGATATCAAGGGTTAAAGATAGTGATTTTGCTAATTGTGTGAGAAAATGAGTTTCGCCAAGTTTGAACATCCATAATTAATTCACTATAAATCCGCTTTACAAACGACTTGTCGTTTTGAAAAATATGGCCGATGAACTTGATTTTACTAGAAGACATTTCGTTCCAAAAGTTTTACAACCTTGTTAAAAGCGCGCATAAACATGGTCATTCTGACTAATGTAACACTTGTAACGTAAAAATAATATAGTTTTTCGGAAAATAATAGTTACGGCAACTTTATAAAACGTGCATATCTTTGTCGTTTTAAATCCGTTTTCTCGTATAATATGTCCTTAACCGTATCAAGTAAACTAATATATTTTGACTAGTTGAAATAATTTGTGAAGCTTAAGGCTCATTTTGACCCGAACAAACTAAAAACGCATGCTGAATTTTACGAAAAATGTACGTTTAGTCGTCAAACTTTAAAAATCCATAACTTCTTCGTTATAAGTCCGTTTTATCCGTTCAAGCGACCACGGATTCGTTTTAAAGTATATTTTCTAAATATCAAGGCCAAAGTTTCATACCAACAGTAGGTTTTTCCAGAAATTGAAACAAGGACAGAACCTAAATATATAGTTATCGAAAATAGTTTTCTCGGACAAAACCTATTCTAATCCCTTCAAATCAACTCCAAAGCTAATCTAATCCTACCATACACCTTCTTAGGGTGTCATGGGTTCCTAATCGTCATCAAGACCAAAGTATACCAAGGGGATAATTATAGGATGACCTTAAATATATATATAACTCTAAAATCATGAAATAAAATGGTATAAATCACATATCATGCATAATTGCTCCAAAAATGAAAAGAAACATATGAAATGAAAAGGAAACATGAAAATGAAAGAAACTTGCTTACAAGTGAAAATGATGAGGTGTAAGTAACAAGGATTAGCCTAAATACTCTTGGTTTTTATTTCAAAACCTATAAAGAGTATACACTAGATTGATTTAACACTTGAAATTGCAAAACTTTTTGATCCCTTGGAACCTTGATGTATTGCCGGTTGAAGAAGACCCAAAAGAAGAGAGAAAATAAATTTTTCTAACACTTGGTGATATGTGAAATGAATGAGAAAAAATGATTGAGATAGACTTTGTAGTTTGAGTATTAGTTTAGATAAGTAGGAAAACTCTTACCAACTTTGATCTACCCCTTCAATGGCCGGATTTTTGGGGCTTTGCTTCCCCAAGATATTTTTTTTTCCTCAAATGTATAATGTAACATTTACTTGTATAAAATTTGTGAGAAAGTGTAGTAAATGTGAGAAAATGTACAAGTATAGGTAAATGGAAATTTTGGTACAAGTAAGTTTTAATAGGTCAAAATAGAATGTAATGTGATAATAAAAATTGTAAAATACATTCCTTGTGAAAATTGAGTGATAAAATAATTATCGTATAATTTTTAAGAAAAACGTCGTAATAATTAAACTTTAATGATTTATGTACCAAATAAATTTGAAACACTAGGAAAAACTAAAATATAGTTTTATGAACTAAATGTAAGTTTAAAATACATCGGATCATTTTTGAAAGTAACGGATTAAATATACAAAATAATAACTCACGCGATTACGTTTATTAAATATAAAAATTACGCGTTACATGTGAAATGAAATGTCGTGAATGTACTAATGAGATGCACATGATGTGAATGAAATGTAGACTAATCATAGTCCATATGAAATGTACGTGATGATATGATCATGAATTCGCCGCTAAACCTTCAAGGTTACGCGAATTTGAAACAAGTAAACCAAGTTTACTAAAAATGTTGAAATAATGAGACATGAACTGTGTCGAGAAATGACCTGAAAGTACGGGTTGTCACAATGTTCAAGTTATACCAAATTCTCCTAAATATCTTATCCAAGATTGGGTTGAACCCGAGGAGGAACAAGAGGTAGACTATGCATATGACATAGCACCACTATCACTACCTCTCATCTCGGAAACCTCTTCTGAATCTAATACTCCTACTCCTACTCAAGGACCAACATCCACTTATGAGGATTGCGGAACCTCCTCAGCAATGGTCGCAAAACCCTCTCCTCAATATGAATTATATTACCTAAAACGAAAATGCACCGAACTCAGGAAATGAAAATACGTAAAATAGAAACTACTAAAGCTCAAGATGCGGCTGAAAGAGCCCGAAAGCGCCTTGATATGTTTATCTTATAAAGGAGCTATGTCGAGGAGCGACGAGAATAGAAGCGTGACATGGAAATCAAAACACTTAAACACCATTTAACATCTACTCAAATCATTACCGATTTTGAAAGAATTGACCAAAACAGGCTCGAACGAGAGCTATATCAAGTGCGATCGTGGATTGGAAATACATACCCTTATATGTGTAGGATGGACATTGATAGTATTGATGTGCTTGCTACGAAGATGGAGTCTCAACCACCATAAGAACCATCAAGCCTGGAACAGATTACCACCTCAATCAATGACTCTAGCTGCAATCAAGAAATTAGTTGCTGACAGCGTAATCGCAGCACTTGCAAAACGTGAAGCAACTATTACTAATACAAGGGGAGCTGCAAGCGGGAGAAACACCACAAATACTCCCAAATGTTCATACAAAACCTTCAAAAGTTGCAGTCCTACCAACTTCAAAGGGATGGAAGGAGCGGTTGGCTTAACCCGCTGGTTTGAAAAGACCGAATCTATTTTCCTCCTTAGCAACTGCTCTAAAGATTCCAAGGTTAAGTATGCAACGAGCACACTCATGGACGATGCTCTGCCCTGGTGGAACTTATTTGCACAACCGATCAGAATAGAAACAGTAACGAGACCACGTGGATCGAGTTCAAGAAATTATTGGTCAAAAAATACTGCCCTCGCAGTGAAGTAAGGAAATTGGAAAAGGAGTTCTATGATCTGGTTGTGAAGGGTGTTGACCTTAACACCTATTTTCGTAGATTTCAAGAGTTGGCGGTGCTATGCCCATCTATGGTTCCGAACAACGAGAAGCTACTAGAGTGTTTCATTGGAGGTCTACCACAAAGTATCGAAGGGAATGTAACATCCTTCGATCCACAAACCCTCGATGAATACATTATAATCTCTTAGAGATTATTGGATCAAGTAGTGAAGTCCGGAGCTGTTCAAAACACCAACAACAGCAACACCCGTAACAACAACAATCAGAACAAAAAAACAAGAGAAAATGGGATGAAAACTTTGGAGGATACAACAACAACAACAATCAGATTCGAGACAACAATCCTTACAACCAACAAAACAAAAGGCAAGAAGCCGCAACGGCTTATGTTGCCGCACCAACTGGAGGCAGATGCAATGAAACCTTCCCATTGTGCAATAAATGCAACTATCATCATTCAGATCCTTGCCCTGCCAGGTGCAACAAGTATCAGAAACCAAGACATCTTGCCAAAGACTATAAAGTCAAGGCCATAGCTACTAGTGCCTAACACTCAGCCAATAGCTACATGTTACGGATGTTGGAGCAAGGGCACTACATGCTTGCTTGCCTTCAAAACTGTGGCTAACAAGGCGGAGGTGCTCGAGGTAGAGCATACATTATGGGAAATGGTGAATCACGACAAAAACCAAATGTAGTCATTGGTACGTTCTCACTCAACAAATATCATGTTAAAATCTTATTTGATTCCGGTGCTGATATGACTTTTATATCTTGTACATATGCATCTTTGATTGACATCACACCAATCACAATTGACACAAACTACAATATCAAGCTAGCCAACTGAAACTTAGTAAACACAAACACTGTACTCCAAAACTGTTAGATCATTCATTCAACATCAATCTCATGCCTATCAAACTTGGAAGTTTTGATGTAGTCATTGGCATGGATTGGCTGTCAAAATATCAAGCTAACATCATCTGTGGCAAAGGAGTTGTTCACATTCCTTGTGACAATGAAACTTTAGTCATCTGCGGCAATCAAAGTGGAACTCGCTTAAACATCATCTCATGTATGAAAACCATGAAGCACATTGAGAAAGGATGTTACGCATACAAACCTTTGGGTGCTACTATCTTGGTATCACAACATAAGGTACAAAGAATGGTTTTGATCCCATTTAGTCCATTGTCTATACCGGTTACCAACTCACTTGTTTCAATATTAGTTGTTATCAATGTTTTATGACTTATAAATAATTATCGCGTCTAACCCAAGTAGTACCCGTTACTCATTTCGACTTATAAACTTTTATCAAGTCTTAATTTAATTGAATCCACAACCCATTTAACCTATGTCATATATCCAATTAATAAACCAAAACAACACAAACACCAAGTGAACATTCGGGTTAAACCCGACCCGACAACAATTTAACTCTAACATGACCCAACTGTTCCAAACAAAACCAACATGGGTCATTAGACCCGACCCAATTCGCTGACCAGGTCAACACACCCTTGACTGGATTTCTGACCCGACCCGTACGGGTTGACCCTACCTGGTTACATATCCAAAACAGACTTCAAACATGAACTAGACCAAGATTTCATTCGGGTCTGACCCGACCCGAAAGGACATCAAAACCCGATCGGTAAATAAATCCGATCAAACAAACAACTCTATCAATATATTTTACTTCTAGTTTCAACACTATTATCCATGAAAACTATAACGATTATATATATACGAAATTGATAGAAACAAGATAATAATATATGGACGAACGGGTTTTTGGCTTACCAAACAAATGACAAGAAAGAAGAGAGAGAGAGAGACGAGGGAGAGATTAGGAGATGGATAAGGAGCGACGACCACAACGGTGGTGGCTGTGGTGGTGGTTGTGGTGGCTGTGGTGCGTTACAAACATCCCAATCAATACCCAAAACAACTCCTAATCATGACCATCACTATATCCCTAACAGTCATACAACCCTAATACGAAACCCTAATTTTCGAATCTAGAAAATTAGATCTAGGGCGCGTTGATTGTTTTGTAGGTGCGTGTGTTACAAAAACGGAGTCACAAGAACTAGATCTATCGAATGGGAGGGGCGGTGTAACAAATAGGGGTGGCCGGAATTTGGCCGGAATCCGGCGACGGCGTCGAAACCCTAATGGGAGGTGGCCGGAAAGTTAGAGAGAGGTAGGAGAGGATATTTGTGTGTGTTTTTATAGAGAGAGAAAGAGAGGTGAGAAAATGATAGAATGAGAGGGAGGGGAGATATTTATACTCATAGGAGGGGCCTAATGTGTACATTTCAAACCATAAGGGGCGGCAATGTAATTATCACATGGACTGTTGTTGAAACTTTCTAAAACTTTTGATATATTAGGTTCGGGACTCGTTTGGACTAGCAACCGAAAGATCCGTGACTCGAGAATTACGCCAATGTTCTCAGAATATTATTTCTGATAAAAAAAGACAATAAATGTGTATCGTATCTCAAATTAGAGGGAACGATCACTCTAATTGACGTTTCTCTACTTACGACACATCGAGGGAATTACGAGTTGTCACAGCCTCACCTCCTTAAAGGAATCGCGTCCTCGCGATTCAATTCAAGTTGCTCATTAAGGTCTAAAAGACGTGAGTGCATATGCACGAGGGTTCATCTTCACATTCCATACGTGAATCTAGGATCTTACTGCGAGTTTCGACAAACTTCGCTGATAGGGATGTGACTTTACTAAAGTCGCCCGACCTAATTGTCTACGATTTTGATAGGTCAACAAAGTTTAAACACTCAAAGTTTTGGATTTCCCAGAGGGATAACATTTGACTCAACGGCGAGTCCTTTCTTCCTATTACGCACGAAATGTTGGGAAAACTTATGAGTATTAATGGTAGCTCAAGGCTCTGAGCTACTGGTCTAACTCTAGCAAGGATTTTCATGAAAGATCGATATAGCGAGGATTAAGCTTTCACGTTTACTACACGCTTCACACAATCTCATGGTGGATCCTTAAGCTTAATCTAGGTTATCTCTGAGGATTCAAGAGGTTTACGTTGTCTATGTCTCCTAACGGTTTGCGAGCAACTTGCATATCCATCTCAACTTAGAACGGTCTCCTTGACAGCTTCTCAAATAGGTTCGGGGTCGGTAAGTTGGGTATTTCTATTTCTACCCAACAATCGGAATCAGCACTTATAACCATAGAGGGTCTCTTACGGTGCCTTTGAGGTACTAAGGTGATAGATACAGTCATAGGAGAATTTGGCCAACGGAAGGTGTCTATCCCAACCATTGCCAAAATCGAAGGATGTCTATAAGAAAATTTGGCCAATGGAAGGTGCCTATCCCAACCGTTACCCAACTCGATAGGCATGCGATGTGTTTTACTAATGTTCGAATGGTTTTTTACTTCGGCCATCAGTCTGGAGATGATACACTGTAAGCATATTCAGATATGTTCTCTCGGCTCTAGGAAGTGATAGACTAAGTATGGGTGTGTGGCGATTGCCACGATCTGAAAAGGATAGAATTAGAACTTCTTGATGTACACGATCTTCCTTACATATAAAGAAATCTATTTGCTAACTCAGGCCTTTTGATCGCACTTCCTCCTTAAAGAGGATCGAAAGAAGTTGAGGGTTGAGGAAGAAGGATCAGATGTGTATGAACAACATAAATCTAAGATAGAGAAAGCGGATCAAGGGGAGATTCCCCTTTCGATTGGAGTTCCATAGTGGAAAGAAGGTAAGGAGCTAGAGTTCAAAAGTGAGGACTAGCTCATAGGAGCGAAGCCACTCTACCAGAGGGAGAGGAATGAGTACTCTCTCACCTCCTTAAAAAAGAAGATAGAGGGATTCTCTAGTACTGTTATAACTATAGGAGGAGAGACGACCAAGGTCGTCCATACTTTCCATCTTACTGAATAGCGGGAGGTGAACAGGTTGGGTAGGACTACCAACAACTACTCGGGTAAAGGTGGGGATATACTTCCAAGGTTTCATCTACGACGTAGCTTATCGTTCGTTAAAAGGACAAAAAGGATAGCAGGTATTTATTGAAGGACGAGAGAAAGGTTAGGTGGTCGTCCCAAGGAACGCGGTTCAGGTTACTCCTTAGGATTTCAAGATTTCTGTTGAGCACGAAATCTTTACTGGACGAGAAGTCTAGGAAGTTCAGAGTATGACTCTATTAGAAAGTGTTGATTGCTACTAGCAATCAGTCGGTTGACTTAGCACGATGCTTAGGTTAGAGGCGGAAATTATGAATCAGAAGAAGAGTACTAATTACTAACAACCATCAATCAATTGACTCATTAGTGCACTTGATACTTAACGCATGAAGGTACAATATTCGAATCCAAAGTCCTAATTCCCAAAAGAAGTTCGACTATCAATCGATATCTAATCAAATCCTAAATACGAGTGAACGTCAATGACTCTAAGTAGGTCTACTAAGGAATTTCGTATCGATGGAGTGTAAGATACAACACCGATAGGACAACGTAGGTAGTACCACAATTGGTGGTATGACGTAGCAGACTATTGTTGATAAAACAATGCCGAGAGTTCAATGTTGTTAGAGCAACATCGACTGAAAATTTGTTGATAAAGCAACGTCGACAAGACATCATTGGTTTAGAAAATGAACAACATCGACTAGATGACGTTGTTTGAATGAACACCGAGTGAACGGTAAGGTTTTGGAAGGTTAAACAATAATCAACTCGAGACTAGGCTTGCGGTAGAAGTGTCGGTAACAGGACTAATGACACGAGGCTGAATGACCAATCCTACACGATTAATAACGAAACGGGGCGGAATGCTAATTCCAACAGGGTTACTAACGAACGAGGTGGAATGATAATTTCAACAAGATTACTAATGAAACGATGGGGAGTGATAATTCCAACAAGATTACAGACGAAACGATGCGGAGTGATAATTCCAACAAGATTACTAACGAAGCGATGCAGAGTGATCATTCCAACAAGATTACTAATGAAACGATGCGGAGTTCTAATTCCAACAAGATTACTAACGAAACGATGCGGCCGAATGACGACTCGGGGTCGAATGATGGTTTTAACAAGGTTATCAACGGAACGGGGCCGAATAATAATTCGAGGCCAAATGTTGATTCAAAGTCAAATGATGAGTTAACAACTCGGAACGAGGTCTAAAATCAGAAAATCAAACCATCCCAAATACGAAATCAAAACGAAATTCAAATATCCAAGACCAAATCCAAAAATAGCCCAAAACAATTCCAAACGCTCTAGTGAGATCGACGAGGCTTATGACGATAAGCAACTCGAATGTAAATGGTGCCAATCAGGTCTAGCCAGAATCAAGGCGAACTACGCTTGACGGCGACAAACAGGAATTCCGCATAAGCAGAGATGTATAGTGATATCAGAAGTGTTACGGTTCAGGAGGTGTTGCGATGCCAGTGTGTCGTGTGTAAATGTAGGCTTTCGTGATGTTCGGCTTTCGTGATGTGCGGAAGAGTCATGGGGTACAATAGAAGACCTTGCCCTCTATGACAACGAATGTTGGAATGACCCCCGTGAGTTGCCCAAAACCCTAAAAGCAATATCCTTGCCTCCCATTGACTCACAACCTTCCAATCGTAGGATGCTCGAACTTGAAGATCAAGTCAAATTCCTAATGAGTCCCTACGAAGCACCAAAACCATCATGCCAAGTGAACAAAATAACTTTACCATGTGAATTATTTAGTGGTCCCTATGACACTCGTGATTGCACAAAACTCCCCGAACAAGCTTTTGTGGACTATGCCTCCATGCATACTGACAGAGCGGGAGAGAAGTGGTACACTTTCAAGCCCGAGCAAAACAATCTAGGAAATTCCTACAACCCCTCATGGAGAAATCACCCTAACCTTAGGTGGAGCCAAAGCTCAAACCCGCCCCAAAACAACTCCTCTAGCCCACCTAATAGGTCCCAACCAAACCATACCTCCTACAATAACCCTCCAAACACCAGAACCTCCACTAATATTGAGGGAATGGTATCCAAGTTCATGTCATCTCAAGAAGCTCGATTGACTAAGCTTGAAGCCGATTTCAAGCAATGACTAAGCGAAATGACAAACAAGCTCGACACCCTCCTAAAAGCCTTTAATGACCGGGAAGTAGGAGCACTCCCAAGTGACACTATCAAGAACCCGAAAGTGAATTCGATTTTATCGACTCCATGTTCTTGCTCACCAAGGAGAGTGCATATCCATGCCCAACGCACCCACATGTCTATTCAGTCAACACCATTGATGTAGGATTTCCGACCATGATTTAATATTTATAGTTCTCTTCTACGTAAGGTCTACCTAATGCGCTAACGAGCAGTGAACCCGATCGTGCGTAGTATAGAAGGTGGTAAAGTCGAGGTCATTCCCAAGAGCTATGTAGATGAGGATCCTATTAAGTCTAAGTGTCACTTGTTTTAACTGGTTATGAAGTTGAAATGATTAGTTAACTAAAGACAAGAAATAAATGCGCAAAGTAAATAAAGGTTGTGATCAATGGAGAGAAAGTGTGCTAACCTAATTAATCATCCTATCATGTAATGTCCATGTTTTCTAAATTACTTCCAATTGATTCAAGTGGGGGTTTAAGTCGCTAGGACAACATTTGGTCAATTCGTACTAACCTATCAACAAAGGCTCCTACCCGAAGTCAAAGGCCAACCCTTAGGGAAGTCGAGGGTCTTAAGTAACCTAAGTCAAGTCATTAAGTACCCTACACGCAAGATTCGAAATAATGAGGGCCCGGGCGCTAGCATCTTAGACACTCATCCCTAACTTCTTAAGTTCGTCCATACGAACGGTGATCATTTGGTCAGCTCGCACAAGAGGGGAAAGGTCATTAGTTGGTAAATTCTTACCCTTCCTAACTCTACCTACTTACTTATGTTCAGTTGGTCAATTCTCCTAAGCAACTAGATACGGCCGCATTTCAAAACTACCGAAGCTAGGGTAACTACCATCAAACTATCCATGCATACACTAGAAACAATTATATGGAAGCATGAAAACACAAACAATACATTCAAGGAATCATAACAAGGCTAGCACCAAAGGTGCTTAGCCGATCATATTGAAAGATACACTAAATTCAATGTTTAACATAATGAAAGACATAAATTAAAGTAAAAGAGAGAAATGATCGCTAATGCTTATCGATATGGTGTGATTCCTCCCTTGGAGATGGCTCCGTATGCTCTGTGTGATCTGCCTTTGGAACCCTCTTCACGTTCTCTGCCTTTGAGTTGTGAGTGTATGATGTGAAATGTAGAATTTAGGGCTTGTATTTATAGGCACGGTCATAGTTACGCTGTAACTATGATTTCAAATATAACGACTAAGTCAACGTTAACTATTAATTATGGCGTAACTCCCACATCAGGTTACGCCGTAATATTCTAAAGGCTTAGAGTTTTCTAATTCCTATGAAGGTTATGCCGTAACTAATGTATAAGGTTACGGCGTAAAAATGGAACAAAACGTGGCTCATAAAATTGACGAGATTATAGTGTAGCCAAGAATGAAGACTATGGCGTATATGAAATCCTAGGAGGTTACGATGTAACTGCCCATCTTACTGATGAAGTAAATATCTATTTTTGGATAAGATCGTAGATGATTACACTAGTTACAGCGTAACCACAATCCAAGGTTACGCCTAGCTATGTCGGGCCTATAAATACGAACCCTATTTCTAGCATTTAACACATCTTTTTCACCACAAAACACTAGAGAACTAAGTAGGGTTCCACAAGGGAGATCTACAACATCATACAGAGCCATTTCCAAGGGAGAAATTACATAATAACATCAATAAGTTTTAGCGATTCTTGTTTTAGTTACATTTACAATTCCATGTCTTTCACTTTCATGCAAAACAATGAATCTTGTGTTCTTATTAAAATGATCGGCTAAGCACCTCTGGTGCTAGCCTAGTTATGATTCCTTTCATGTGTTGATTATGTTTTCATGCTTTTATTATTGCTTCTAGTGTGTACATGCATTGTTTTTTTCATAGATACTCTAGTTTTGGAAGTTCTGAAGACCGGTTGTATCTCTTGCACTAGGAGAATTGACCATAAGACCTTAGTGTGATTGGTTGTGAGGATTGATAACCCTTTTGTACGAATTAACCATAGGATCACCCTCCGGGTTGGATGAACTTAAGAAGGTAGATGTGTAGCCTAAATTCCAACTGGCCGGGCCACACAATGAAATAATCTAGCATGTAGCGTGTGACAAATCATAATTTCAGGTCATTTTACAAACTTTGAAAATTTCACTATTCATCCCGGGAATTTACTATTCATCAGTTACTATTCATCGTTTTTGAAGTCGATTTGATATTCTGAGAACGTATTTCAAAAGTTTACTATTCACGGAACACTATTCATTCACGGAGAAAATCACTATTCATGATTCACTATTCATCATTTATCGTAAACTAGGTTTACGAGTATCAAATCCGCGTAACCTTAATGGTTTAGCTGCGAATTCATGAGCAATCATCGAGGACATTTCATATAGACTAGATTTAGTCTACATATCATTAGTAACATCATCATCATATTAGTTCATGCATGGTTTTGCATTTTTCATTAAACGCATAATTTCCTATTAAATAAACGCTATCGCGTAATCATTTATTTTGAACATTCGATCCGACACTTCCAAAAATAATCCTAATATATTTTTATACTCATTTTAATACTATAAAAATTATATTATTAGTTTACCCGATGTTTTCAATTTATTTTGTATATAAAATGTTATGTATAAATATTTACGACGGTTTTCGTAAATACTACTCGATAATTATTATTTCACTAAATTTTTGTAAGAAACGTATTTTTATAATTTTTATGACTTCGAAATATTTTATTTTGTTCCGTTAAAATTTATTTTTAGCTAACGCTACCCTAAATACTTAATTATACACACAAATTACTTAATATACTTACATTTATATGTCATTGTCAAACAAAATACATCACTCTTGTTTTGTATTTCCCATTGTCGACCAAGAAAGATGACACAACAAGGTTCCCATAAATATCTTCTAACTAGCTTTACACATATACTAGGACACTTGTTTATTTTTAATTATATAGTAAAGTAACACATATTTACTTATATCTTAAGGTGTAAAATCAAATTCTCTCTCTCATTTCCATCTCCATAGAACCGGCCATAGTGAAGAACACAAGAGAAACCATAAATTGTTCTAGCTCAAGTGTTTATCAAACTCATTTAGTGATCTATGTTAAGGTTTTGAAATAAAAACCTATAGATTAATAAGGTTTTCATCATCTTTTTCACATAATCATTCAAGTAAGCATTTCATGATTTTTATAACTCTTTCATATTCATATTTATGTTATTTCATCATTTTTACAAGAGAACATGCAAGTTATATGAGTATCTATACCACTTTTAATGTTTTTAGTACTTATAATTAGTATATATTATCCTATAATTATACCTTGAAACATATCATTTTTGATGATGTCTAGGAACCCATGACACCCTAAGAAGGTGTATGGTAGGTTTAGAATAGCTTTGGCGTTGATTTGAAGTGGTTAGAATAAGTATTACGCGAGAAAAGCCCATTTCGACAACAATAAATAGTGGTCTGATCTTATTTGTGAAATCTAGAAATTTCAACAGTTTGTAAAATATTTTAGGCTATATATTCAGAAAATATACTTTAAAACGAAAACGTGGCCGCTTGAACGGGTTAAAACGGAGTTATAACGAAGAAGTTATGTTATTTTCAAGTTTAAAGACGAAAACTATATTTCTGAAAAACTGCATGCTGTCAAGAGTTAATTTAAGGGCAAAAACGAGTTTTAAACATTGTCTAAATGAGTCGATTTGTCAAAAAAATATTAGTATACTTTAACACGAAGCTAAGGACATATAAAACGTAGAAAACGGACTTCTAACGACTAAGTTATTCACATTTCAAACAAGTTGTCGTAACTTTTATTACAAGCATAACTTATATATTTTCCTATTAGACAAAAACTAGTTGCCGCTAAGGACCATGTTGAGAGTCGTTTTTAACATTGATAGAGTACTTTTTAGAAAATGATGTCTTCTAGTAAAAGTAAGTTCACCTAGCCTATTTTCCAAAATGTTCAACCGTTCGTCAAACGGAGTTGTAACGTATAAAATACGGTCACTCAAACTTTGCCGAAAACTACCCTTAAACAATATTTTGGGTACAAGTACCCTACTTTACCTATGTTTTTCTCCATGATCGAGACCTCTATGATGAAAATTTAAAAGCTAAGACCTTGAGATAATGTTGCAAGCTTCCCAAAACCGTTGAGTTTGTTTTCTAACACAAGATATTCACTATTTTACGACTAGATTTTCGAGGTCATTTAGTCACTTTCACAAATTATCAAAGTATATTATTTTGCGACGAAAAGCTATAAATTGTTGATAAATTACTAAACGACTATCGTAGGAGGTTTTTTCAACGTAAATACTTGTAAAGTATTTTATAATATGACGAGATGTCATAAACATATATTTCGACGATAAACATTATTTTCAAATGTACAAGTGGTATGGATATCATATGAGTTTGCATGCACGACATTGTTTCATGATTCACATTAGAACATATCATTCATAATAGGTCGCGGTTAGAGATGTGCGCTACATTTAAGTGTATTCACTTTTGCCATCGCATCATTGTCCAAGTGAGTTTCGTAGCCCCTACTTTTGTATGTTTTGAACTATTTTGGGGGAGATACATGCTTAACTATTTTCACAAGTAATTTAGATCTTTAAGGATAACTTCTATCATGATCACCATCGTTTCAAAACCAAATGTTGTACTATATCAATTGTTCTTGTTTGCGTGCTATAGTTCTACGTCGAATAAAGTGCTATATCGATTGACTCATCGATACATTGAGTCATGTACTATTGATTATGTGCTATGGTTCTACGTCGAGTTAGGTACTATTGTGAATTCATTTGACATCATGTGCTTGAACCCAAACTATACATATTTTGGCAGTGGGTTGTAAACACACAGGTTGCAAGTTTTGTATGGGCGGAACTTGGAACTGAGTAGATTTACAATGCCTTTGCTGCATAAACGATTTCGAAAGGCTTTACATTTAAACACAAACTCTATGAACTCACTCAACCTTTGTGTTGGCACTTTTAAGCATGTTTTATCTCAGGTATATAAGGCATACACTTCATGGCATGCATGTGGACTTATCATAGAGTCGTGGTGACGACACGTCTCACATGGGATTTATGCACTTTAAAAACATCGCTTGGCTTGTATCAAATTTATTTCCATACATATCGACTATCATTTGGGACCTATACTTTGTAAACTCTGATTGCTTTATTAAATCAAACGATGTGTTTTCCAAACGACACTTTAGGTCATTCAATATAACTGTGATTGTGATGCTATGACAGTCAACCCCCAAGAATTTCATTCCGCTGCAAAACAGGTAATTTAGGGGTGTGACATAGCGGTACTTAATGACTCAAACTAGTCTATCGTACTTTCGCTTAATACAAAGGAGAGTGCTTTTGGTTCCCGGAAAGGATTTTAGGGAAATAGGCTAGGAGAATTGACCATAGGAGTCTAGTGACACTTATGCCCTACTTGAAGCAATAGAAGGCTTATAAGAAAACATAGTCATAGCGTGATAGGAAGAAGAATTAGGCTAGCACATTTTCTCTCTACGACATTCAAACCAATTTAATTATTGCTTTTCATTTCTGTTTATTAGTTTAATCAATCAATCAATCAAAACCCCCTTTAAAACATGACATTAGACTTAAATTAGGATTTTAGAAAATAGCTCTTGGGATGACCTTGGCTTTACCAAATACTACACTACTCATGACCGAGTACACTGCCCGTTAGTGTATAAGGTAGACCATACGTAGACGACACCATTATAAACATTAAAACCTGGTCAGAAATCCTGCATCAATAAGTTGTGAGATTAAGTTAGAATCCATTAGCTAAAGGCCTTTTTTAGGGCTAAGCTTGAGAATGAGAAAGTTTGAACTACGAGAATGTATGCCTGCAGAACGAACGGACTAAATCTCGAGGACGAGATTCCTTTTAAGAATGGAAGACTATGACAACCCATAATTTTCACACTATTATATAGTACTATTATTTAGTTTTAGCGGAAGATATGAATTATTTATTTTATGACATTTACTGATTACTACTCCCTCCGTCCCAAAATATAAGTCCACTTTGCTATTTTTTGTTGTCCCAAAATTAATGTCCACTTTCAATTTCAACCAATCTAAATGCTTCAAAGTGGGTGAGAATAAATTTTCGTTGGTTAATATTGTATGGGCCCCACTTTTCTTAAACTTTGTGAAATATGAAAGTGGACATATAATTTGGGACGGAGGGAGTATAACTAAAAAATATGAGGTTATCTCGAGAAACGAGACCGCACGCATACCTACATGGCAATAATAGCGACTTAAAACAAATAATTATTAATTCGAGCTAATGAATTTTATTTCTACTTAACTCTTATAAAAACATTACCAAAAACATATTTCGAGCATTTTGTCGAGACAAAATGTTGTGTATGTATTGTGGCACAGCGGGACACGGGGACACACTTAATACACTAATTGAATAAAATAAAACTCATTTAATTAAAAACACACACATATACACGCCCCATTATTCCTCCCCTCCTTGATATAACCGCTTCAACAATCACTCCCAATCCCTTTCCATCCTAAGGCAAACAAGAAAAAAAGAAAGAAGAAGGACGAACTTTCACCATCACTTGCTTTCCCTTCTTCCCACAAGAATTCACGAGTCACTTTGAAGAAGGGGCATGTTAACAATCTTTCTTCAATAAGGATAGCACCAACCAGAGAAAGGAGAGGCCAAGCTAAACTATTTTTTTATTCTTTTTATACACCACTGATCCATAAGAGATGACACCACTTTTATCACAATCAAAAGGGTTATTGGTGGTTCGTGCTTGGATTCAGGTTTGGTTGGATTTATACTGGTTTTGCTTTGTTTTCCTTGTTGTTTCTCCCTCTTATTGTAAGGTTTTCTTTGATTTCTTACTTTCTTGTTTATGATGTTATAGATTTTTGTTAAAATTCTTGGGTTGGTTATTGAGATAATTCGGATAATCTATTATTTTATTTGTTACTGATCGATTAAGTAAACTTGGGGATTGAATTGGTTAAGCTTGAGCTAAAAACTTGTGTGGTATAATCATTGACTGGAAATAGTGCTTAATCTTGAATTTAGCTAATTTGATTTGCGTGGGATTTAAATCCTATGGTCGTATAATGCTTGAGCACGCATTTGATGTTTTGTTGATATAAACTTAAGCTGTTGTATAAGTTGTTGAAATATGCCATTGGTGATGCCTTGGTTTTAGCTTGTTTTGAGTCCCCTTTTTTGCGACGCTCCACACCGAGAGGTCTCATGTTCGAGCCTCGGTGTGGCCAAGTTTAGTTTTCCATATTTTTGTTCTCTTTTAGATAGCCTTAGTATACAGGCAACACATTTCCCTTTTCCTTTGTTATACACGACACCATCAAAAGCAATACAAAATCCTATCTTTTTGTTTTTAAACTGGAACTAATATAATTTTACGTTTGGCTTGCAAAGGTTTAATTAAAGAATTGGGCCTGTGGGTTTGTGTCGAGCCCAATAGGCACAAAAAGGGGTGCATTTGGATTAAACGAAACTGGTATACAAAACATTTTGTGGAATATAAACTTAGATGTGTTTGAGTAAATGAACCAAAGGGTAGTTTTTTATAAAAAGGAATGTGTTGAGTTGAAAACATACAAAAAAGATAAAAACTTTTGTGTAATGTACAAAACATTTTGTGATATAAAAACAACATAAAGTGTATAACAAGTGATGTATTGTATACTCAAATCATCATTATGATCAAGTCACAATTATTTGTTTCCCTAACATACTTCACAACTCACTCGTCTACTCGTTCTCGATGTTACTTCACGAGTCACTCGACTTATTTATTCTCGATGTTAATTTATGACATACATTGAAATTTACTAAACATAATACAAACAATAACTATAACCAAGACTTAAATTTTTAGTCATTAGTCCGTATCACATATAATGATATATTCATACTAACGAAATTTATTTTTAAAATACAACAACGATTTATTATTAATTATGACACTTGGTCACCACGTATAATTAAAACATATACACGGGTCATCCAACATTATAAGTATATGTTTAATATAATCTCTTTTAATAAAACCATTACCTAAAGTATAATGTTTACATACTTTTACCATCAATCGATATTTGCTTATATATATATATATATATATATATATATATATATATATATATATATATATATATATATATATATATATATATATATATATATATATATATATATATATATATATATATATATATATATATATATATATATATATATACTTTAAACGACATTCTTATAATCCGAATTCGTCTACTATTGATATGCGATTACTTTCTGTACAACGTCTTTTGGCTACTCACGAACCAAGACTTATTCATTTTCAATACTTTTATTACTTGTACATATATACTTAAGAACTTTCAAAAGCCAATGTTAGCCAATATTTAACAAAACTATTTAAACTTAAATGTTGTGACACAAGCAATAATGATACAAACATTTCTAAACTTAATTAAACTATGAGCTAAGACTTGAAATAGTATTATAGGTTGCGTGTTGGTACTGCACACTACTACTATTTAACTTTACCCTATTCAGACTGCTTTACTCGAGGTGAGTATTCACAGTCCCATTTTTACCGCTTTACTTATTTGGGTGAAATGCATGAACCTAAACTTAAACTATATTTTTATTGCGCTATCTTATGAACTCATTGAACTTTTTGACGTATTTTGGACACTCTCTTTTGACTTGATTTGAATCATTTGATATATTTTAATCCCTTTGACTTTTTATGAACTTATGACCTGTTCTTGACCCTTTTAGTACATTTTGAACTATAATGTGCCGAGTGCGCTAAGTTTCCTAGTCTCCCTTGTTCGGAGCAGTCTTGATTTGATAGTATATAATAGATGTTATGATGTACTATTTGTACATTCGCATTTTTAATCCCCGATTGGTTTTGTCGTTAGCATTCCAATTATACGTACCGTTCATAAGGATCCCTTCTGCGGAGCAGCAGGTAGTATGGATAGCACTATTAAAGGTCGGCCAACCTCTCGTTCCCCTGTCTACGAAATGCATATTATTTATTTTTTGGGCTTTGTCGCATAATTTGTTATATACAAGGTGCTATTATTGTGAACTATGTTGACCATGTGTATATCGAATACCAGACGTACAACAGTTATTATAGCAATGTGTGTGAACTTGTATGTTACAAGTCTTGTACGAATATGATTTGTAATAGGATGAGTTGACAGGACATCGGCCTTGCGGATTTTCTCAAAAATGGTTTTCGTACTATATAGAACATGCGTACTCACCAACTGTTTTTATAGTTGACCCTTTTTCTCATGCATTTCAGGTGAGCGTCGGTAAGCATATTTTTTGAAGATTTTAAATAAAGGAGTCTCCACGAGTCATCCTTGGTCATTATGTAGTAAAATGTTATATTGTGGAAACTAAACTTTATGTTTCAATTGCCAAGGTCGGCTAGAACAATGTTGTAATGTTGTACTATTTTCTTAAATTTTAATTATGGTATTGCACTATATCTCTTTCGCGATGTATATTGATTTCGTCGCACCTTGCGTTTCTGCCTTTGGTGGGGTGTGATAGATTGGTATCAGAGACTAAGTTTATAGTGAATGTCGATTTTTCTAAAATAAAAATCGCAACTATAACCAAAATAAAAATTTTCTTAAAACATCAAACATTATACGAGTTGACTAGTCCGAGCATTGCAACGTTACCCTCACTTATACATAGCTTGATCACCTATGCCTAATTCAGGAAGAATCATGCAATGATGCGAGTAGTAGTCTCGAATCATGTTCGGTTGGGTCTTAAGAGTCTGATCACCTGGAACTGCATTAGCCGTGTGTGTACGCATAGCATGTTCGTACGATTATGTGACGATACTTTATATATATATCTACTATACATTATATATAAGAGGAGTCATGCCACATATTATTCCACGTGGCATCCCATAATGCCTTGTCATAAATCCATGTCATCATTGAATTATGTGGCATTTTTTTTAATACATGTGGCATTTTTGTTTTAAATTTAATTCCATTTTAGTGCTTTTATAATTATAAAAGTATAAAATTCGTCTGATTTTTAAAAAAAAAACTTATGCATAGATTCGAACTCAAGACCATGTTGTTAGTATGTAGTATTTTTACCACTGAACCACCAAATTACTTTGGTGAAAATCTGTAACTCGTAGCCTATATAGGATAACAATTAATTATCTAGTAAACTCCTGCGTCTACATTAACTAGAAAATCATTCGTTATCCTTCTTTCAAGCCAAACCCACACAAAACCCTAAAACAATAAACCAGAACCAACAACAAATCGATATTCAGTTGCCATCATCATCTTTTTTTGCAACCACCTACTGCTGTGTACGCTTCTAATAGGCAATACCATAGATGTGGAGGTACTTCAATTGCACTTTGATAATTCAATTATTATTCGTGATTTTTTCCCCTCAACAATGATGTTGGGAATAATCCGTTACCACGGATAGTTGTGGTTTACACTGCTTGGATTAACACTAGCAGTGGAAACGTATTCCCACTGCAAGTTCTTCATTACCACTGCTATCGGTTTATGATAAGGTTAAACGTGTCTTGATAAATATATAATAGATCTTGTGTATATTCGATTATGTTAGCTATATACTTATCTTGTAAAGGACTCCTTGTTGTATAAAAGGAGATCCTAGGTTATTGTCTTAGGTACATATTACATTACAATATTACCTACGAAAGCTTCAAGGTGTAACCCTAGTGATAAGTCTAGATCACTCGTATTATTTCATTAATAATATTGGAGCTTGAGTTTTGTGTTAATTTGTGTTTACTCTCATACATCATATAATTCGTCTTCTAAGTATTACTTAAGTAAATTCCGCTTGCTTGATAATATCATACAAAATATCATTGACACAAAGAGAGTGTCCTAGATCCATCAAGTGATATCGAGCGAAGGTTCGATATTTTGTTTTAGAAGATCCAAGGAATTAGCTTGACTCACTCACTCAATTCAATGGAGATGGAAAACAATCAATCAAACTCTTCTTCTACACCCGGACTCCTAAGCTTAAGCTTAATGAGTTTGAGATGTGGAGGATCTTGATTGAGCAATAGTTCCTCATACAGACTATGCTCTATGGGAGATCATTCAACTTGGTGATTCCTTCAACTGTGACCACTACTTAAAGTTGGTGACATGATGTTGTGAAACATTCGTGCTCGAATCAAATGTTGAAAAAGCTCAAAAGAAGAATGATCTTAAAGCTAGAAGTCTCTGTCGATGACTCTTCCTAGAGACCGATTATTGCATTCAAGAAGTTCAAGAATGCTAAAGAACTGCTTGAAGAGATTTGTTCGGTGTTTGGTGGTAATGATGCTACAAAGAAGACTCAAAAGACATTGTTAAAGCAAAGTTATGAAAACTTCTCGCTTCAAGCAATGACTCACTTGATAGCATTTTCACCAAACTTCGTAAGATTGTTACGTGACTAATCGTGTTTGACATTGAGGTAGAAAAGGAAGACCTCAATTTGAAGTTTCTAAGAAGTTTGCCTTCGAGTTTCAAACCAATGTTACTGTCTGGGAAAACAAAGCAGACATAGAAACAATGAAGCTCAATGATCTTTACAACAACTTCAAACTTATTGAACAAAGGTTGAAGAAGGCAGGAAACTTGGTACAAGCTCTAGTAGATTGGCATTGTTGTCAAATTCATTGAAAGTGATGATTCAAGATGAAAGTGATGATGATATTGCCACCGTAGGTTCTAAAGTTTCCACCGGCAATGTAAATATTGCCACCGCAGGATCAAAGAAGAAGGTTGCTAGTATTGGAGATCCTACCTTTATGCTTTTATCTCCACACAAGTTGATGGCTCTCTTAACTCATGAAGACATAGAGCAAATTGATGAAGATGACTTGGAGGAGATGGATATAAATGGCAGATAGCTCTTCTTAGCATGAGGGCTAAGAAATTCTACAAGAAGATCGGCAAGCCTATTCACATTAATGGTGATGATATCGCAGGCTTTGATAAGAAGAAAGTGGAGTGCTTTAACTATCACAAGTTTGGACATTTTGCTAGAGAATGTAGAAGACCAAAGGCCAAGGACAATAGGTCTACATGGTACAAGCAAAAGAAGGGACCAACGTGGAAGAACCAAAGGCAATGTTGGCTATTGATGGTGTGAGCTATGATTGGAGTTTCATGGTGATGATATTGAAGAAGAACACATGAGATCTTGCTCTTGTTTCTGTTGAAGTTGCTCTTATGGCTTTCTAACTCGAGGTACAAAATTCAATGTTGCTCTAAAACATGTAGGGTGCTAGAGAAGTTGAAAAACTTAATGATTTATATTCTAATGAAAGACAAGAGTTATACATCGCTAATTATCTGCGGCTAATCTTTGGAGAGCCATGGCGCTTTAGAAAACAAATAGAGCACTATCGGGCAAATGAGTCAAATTATAATGATGATATGATTCTTCTTAGGAGAGAGGTAGAACATACAAATCTGTGAATGAAGCATACCAAAAGAGCTTGAAAAACTTCAAAAGAAAATTGAAAATGTCAATTTAACTATAGACACATGTTCTCATCACCGAGTCAATTGATAAAATTTGGAATGCTCAAATATATAATAAAGCTAAGACCGGTATGGGTTATAATACTGCGCCTCCACCACTAAGAGGTGTTCATTCACCTCCAGGTATAGATTTAGCTCATACAGGTATAGAGGATTTTAAGGATCTTGAAAGAGAATATGGTCCTTTAAAAGACACAGTTGTGAAGAGTGAGTAAGAGAGTAAGCTTGATAATGATGTTTTTGAGAGTGCTAGTGACTCATCTGTTGTAGATGAGAGTGTTAAAAAGAATGTAGAGACTACTATCCTAAAAGTTGCTAATACTGTTACAAAGGAACCTAGGAAACCTGTTAATAAACCTATACCAACTGTAAAGTATGCTGAGATGTATAGGAATAAGCCTACAACTCCTATGGGTAACCAGAGGAGTTGGGATCATGTGAAATCTCAACAACTAGGTAGTGATTTTGTGATGAACAATAAAGCATGTTATATCTGTGGTAGTTTTGATCATTTACATGCTTATTGTGACTATCATGTTGGAAGAAGGGTAGTCTATGGGAATAAAAGGGTGGATTCTAACAGATATCAACATAATGTACACCCTAGTTCTAATTGCAAAATGGTCCCAAGAGCGCTCAACTTAGAAGTGGCCTCAAAACATTTGCCACCGCAAAAACTGCTAACATCGCTCACCCTAAGTCACTGTTAAAAGTGCAAATACCAAAACAAGCTTTGTAAAATATGCACAAACAGGAAAAAGGACCTTTCAAGCTAAAAAGGTTAACAATAACCAACAGTTTCCACTACTCATTCAAAAGTTACCACTGCAAGGGTTTCGAACATGAAAAGGGGAGACATGGGAAATGCTGTGAGGGCCTTAGCACGTTGGGAATGGAAACCAAAAGGAAATGTCTATACAACCAATCCTAATGGTGTATCAATGACCTTTGATAGATACAATTATATTGATACACGAGGCAGATCCAAGTCAATCATGGCTTGGGTCCCCAAAAGAAACTAACTCTTTACTCTAATGTGCAGGAACATCCAAGGACAAAAAGATCAGATCAAGGATATACAGATAGTGGGTGTTCAAGGCACATGACTGGCAACAAGTCCTATCTTTCAGACTTTAAGCAATATGATGGACAGTATGTCAGTTTTGGAGGTGGAGTAAATGGTAAAGTTGCTGGTAAAGGAGTTATTAAAACTGATAACTTGGACTTTGAACCTGTGTATTATGTAAAAGAGCTTAAGTATAATTTTTTAGTGTGTCACAAATGTGTGACAAAATGAACAATGTTCTTTTTACCAAAGATATGTGTTTTGTACTCTCTAAGGATTTTAAGATGCCTGATGAAAGTCAAGTTCTTCTTAAAATTCCTAGAAAAGGCAATTTATATAGCTTTGATATGAACAACATTGTTGCTAAAGATGACTATGCTTGCTTGCTTGCAAAGGCCACAGTGGATGAATCCATGTTATGGCATAGAAGACTTGGTCATGTTAACTTCAAAACCATTAACAAGATTGTCAAAGATGGTTTGGTGAGAGGTCTGCCTCAGAAAAGATTTGAAAATGATCAAACCTGTGTGGCTTGTCTTAAAGGCAAACAACACAGAGCTTCTTGCAGGTCAAAGTTGGTTAACTCTATTGCTCACCCACTTCAAATGTTACATATGGACTTGTTTGGTCCTACATCAGTAAGCAGCTTGAATTTGAAGAAGTATTGTATAGTGGTGACTGATGATTTTAGTAGGTTCACATGGGTTTTCTTTCTTGGAACTAAGGATGAAACAACGGCATCCTCAAGATATTTATCACGTAAGTAGAAACCAATATGATATGAAAGTTAAAATCATTAGATGTGACAATGGAACCGAATTCAATAATAGAGTTATGGATGAGTTTTGCAAAGATAAAGGTATTAAAAGAGAATTTAGTGTGGCTAGAACTCCTCAACAAAATGGTGTTCTTTGAGAGGAGGAACAGACACCGATAGAGGTGCTAGAACCATGTTGGCGATTCAAAATTGCCAATTACTTTTTAATGAAGCGTTAACACTTGCATGCTATGTGCAAAACAGGGTTTTAGTAGTAATGACAAAGAACAAGACACCTTATGAATTGTTTAGGGGAAGACCACCTACCCTTGACTTCATGAGACCATTTGGGTGTCATGTATCTATTCTCAATACCTTGGATTATCTGGGCAAGTTTGATGAAAAGGCTGATGAAGGGTATTTTGTTGGGTATTCCATGGTTAGTAAAGCTTTCAGAGTATTCAACTTAAGAACCCAAAAGATTGAAGAGAATCTGCATGTTGAGTTCCTAGAAAACAAAGTCAATGTCAAAGGAACTGGTCCAGAAAGACTGTTTGATCTTGATACTCTAACAAACACTATGAATTATGTGCCTGTGTCTACAGGAACATCTTCTTTTGATTTTGCAGGTTCAGAAGATTTTCTTGATGATGATGAACCATTCAAGGATCCTGCTGATGATCAAGATGAATTCAATATACCTCTTTGGGGCTATGCAGATTATGATGATTTAGCAAGAACTGGAAATGCTCATCCTTCTAGTGATATGAATAAAGAAGGAGATGGAAACTTGAATGCTGAAAGTTCTGAAAGCAGTGGAAATTCAAATTCCACTGTTAGGCAAAATGTTTCCACTGCAACACCGATGTGGGAATCACCACCCGCTACTATGGAAGCTCAAGCCAATGATGTTGAAATTTCTAATATGCCAAGTGAGATTGCAGCCTCGGACTCCCACACCATCGCTCATAAATCACATCCTCTTGAAAATGTGATTGGGATGTCTATTCACCGTGAAGACTAGAAGACAAACAAAGTCGCTCGATGTTCATGGATTCATAAGTAAAATATATGAATCTAAAATACATGAAGGCACGAATGAATGTCTATTTATGTGTTTTCGTCACAAATGGAGCCAAAGAATGTTTACAAGGCACTTGAAGATGAAAGTTGGGTGGAAGCAATGCAAGAAGAGCTGCCCAATTTAAGCTTCAAAAGGTATGGGTGCTTTGTGATTTGCCTTCCGCAAGAAGGTAATAGGTACTAAATGGGTGTTCAGAAACAAGAAAGATGAAAGGGGAATTGTTATCAGAAACAAAGCTAGGCTTGTGGCTCAAGGATACACTCAAGAGGATGGTATTGATTATGAAGAGGTATTTGCCCCAGTTGAACGAATTGAAGCAATTAGGCTGTTCTTAGCCTAAGCATCCTTTATAGGCTTCAAAGTGTATCAAATGGATGTAAAAAGTGCTTTTCTATATGGGCAGATAGATGAGGAGGTTTATGTTTCACAACATCCAGGCTTTGAAGACCATGAATATCCTAACAAAGTCTACAGGGTAGTTAAAGCTTTGTATGGCTTGCATCAAGCACCAAGGAAATGGTATGAAACCTTGCCTACTTATCTTCTTGCAAATGGGTTTCATAGAGGCAGAGTTGATCAAACTTTGTTCATCAAGAAAGACAAGAATGATATCCTGCTTGTTCAAGTTTATGTTGATGATATCATTTTTGGATCTACAAAGCCGAGATGTGCATGATTTTGAGAACCGATGAAAGAAGAATTTCGGATGAGTTCTATGGGTGAACTCACATTCTTTTGGGACTTCAAGTACTACAAAAGCCGATGGTATTTTCATCAATCAAGATAAATATGTGGTCGAGATACTAAGGAAGTTCAAGTTTTCGATGCAAAGTCATCCAAAGACTCGCAGACAAGACTACTCATCTACTTCTTAAGGAAAATAGTGGTGAAGCTGTTGATGTGCATATGTATAGGTCTATGATTGGTTCCTTAATGTATCTTACATCATCTAGACCAGATATTATGTTTGATGTGTGTGCTTGTGCAAGGTTTCAAGTTACTTCCAAGTTCTCTCATTTGACTTCTGTGAAGAAGATTTTCAGATATCTTAAAGCATTTCCTACTCTGGGATTGTGGTACTCCAGAGATTCTCCTTTAGATCTGGTTACTTACTCAGATAGTGACTATGCTGGAGCTAGCTTGGATAGAAAATCTACAACTGGTGGATGTCAATTTCTTGGCAATAGGTTAGTGTCATGGCAGTGCAAGAAGCAAACAATGGTGGCTAATTCTTTAAGCAAGCAGAGTATATTGTCACGCAAGTTGTTGTGCTCAAGTTCTATGGCTTCAGAATCAACTTTTGGACTATGGGAACAATTTTATGAATACCATCATTCATATTAACAATAGCAGTACCATATGCATCATTAAGAATCCTATTCAACACACAAAGACCAAACATATTGAAATTAGACATCATTTCATTAGAGACTGTTATGAAAAGGGACTAATTCAAGTTGTCAAAATTCATACTGATGACAACTATGCTGATTTGTTAACAAAAGGTCTTGATGTGGGAAGATTTCAAGACTTGGTCACGTGTATTGGAATGCTTAATCCATAATTATGTCGGTGTTGAGGGAGGTCATGGTATTGAAATTGTTGTTTAAGTTTGTATTTGTAAGATGAGTTTTGAGTTAAAGGTGTATATCGAGATACACATCAAATGGTTATTGATTCACCATGTCTAATACACATAAGAATCAACTAGTCCGAGCACACGCCATCGGTAAAGACTTGACAAATCCGTTTATGGTTGATAGTTTACCAAAAACTATATGGTTATCAACTCACCATATTCTTTATGATTAAGAGTTGGCTAGTCCATAGCAAACGGCTCATGGTAAAGACATATCAAATCCGTTGATACTTGATAGTTTGCTAAAAACTATAATGGGAGCAGTATTGTTTTCTAATGATCTAATCTTTCACTGCTCTTTGAAATTTTTGTGAAAACAGTTACCACTGCTAGTTCACAGTTTCCACTGACAGTGTTATTTTCCACTGTTGTTCTAGCCGTTACAACTGATTATGTCAGTAATTAATTTTTTACTAGCCGTTGAAAGTAAACACTAATAGTCATATATATAGGGTTAATATTTTAAGTAAATTATCTTCTTTCTATATTATAACTACTTTCTAAAGATAATTTTACTTGCGCATAAATTCTAAACCCTAACCCTATATATCTTTTTCTCTCAATTGGCTAGTCATTACTTCAATTCTTACTGACATAATCATATTTTTCATCAAAAGTTTCTATGGCTTCTTTGAAATTTGCAGATGAGCACAACCTTGTGGCCTACTTACAAAATAATAACGAGAAGAGTGGCCCTGTTTTTAATGCGATTGTGGACTTTCTTCATACTACTCATATAAGGTATGCTTTGCTTTTAAAACCCACAATTTATATCTCTCAAATCAATCAGTTTTGGACTTTCACCCATAACACTTGAGAATAGAGATACACATGAAACATGGATGCTCTCGAGCCACTGTAGATGGGGTAACTATTGATGTTAATGAGGCATCCTTGAGGAGAGTACTTCACTTGGATGATCTCAATGGTCTCATCACATTACCTATGTCCGAAATTCATGATACTTTATCATCCATGGGTATGATACCACCGACAAAAGGCTACTTTCAAAAAGAGTGGTTTTTGTCCCCATTGGAGATTTTTGATTCATACTTTGTTACATTGCCTTATGTGACAATCCGTACTTTCAGGTCATTTCTCGACACCGTTCATGTTTCATTATTTCAACATTTTAGTAAACTTGGTTTACTTGGTTCAAATTCGCGTAACCTGGGAGGTTTAGCGGCGAATTCATGATCATGACATTCACGTACATTTCATATGGACTATGATTAGTCTACATTTCATTGACATCATGTGCATTTCATTAGTTCATGCACGACATTTCATTTCACCCTTCAACGCGTGATTTTTATGTTTATAATTTTTATCGCGTGAGTTTTATTTTGATTATTTAACCCGTTACTTTCAAAAATGATCCCGAGGTATTTTTAAACTCACATTTAGTTTATAAAAACTATGTTTTTAGTTTTCCTAGTGATTCACATTTATTTGGTACTTAAATAGTTAAAGTTTATTTATTACGTCGTTTTCTTAAAATCTTACGATAATTATTTTATCACCCGATTTTCACGAGGAAAGTATTTTTACAATTTTTATCAACTCATTACATTGTATTTTGATTTACTAAAAACTCACTTGTACATTTTCTACATTCTACTTTACTTTACTTACCTTTTCTACAAATTATTACAAAAATTTCACAACAAAATATCTACTAGTACAATATTTAAAAAAAAAAAAATATATATATCAAGGGTAGACAACCCTCCCCCAAAAACCGGCCAAGGGGGGGAGGGAAGTCTTAAATGTGGTATGGTTTTTCTTATTTCTTGTCCCAAATAATTCACCTCACTTGTACAAAGTCTTACTTGACAAAAATTAACACATACTTCTACACATACTCAAGGTGTAAAAAAATATTTTCTCTCCTCTTTTGCTCATCAAGAAACCGGCCAAGCAAAGAAAACCAAAGGGATCAAGAAATTTTTGGCAAGATCAAGTGTTTTAACAACCTAGAACATATCCTCTTTATGGTTTTGAAATAAAAACCAAGGATATTTAAGATAAACCTTTGTTACCTACACCTCTTCATATCACTAGTAAGCATGTTTTTATCATCCTTATGTTTCCTTATCATTTTTATATGATTCTTATCATTTTTGAAGCTTTTATGCATGTTATGGAATTTATACCATTTATTACATGATTTTAAGGTTTTATATACATACTAGTCATCCTATAATTATTCCCAAGTATTTCTTTGGTCTTGATGGTGATTAGGAACCCATGACACCCTAAGAAGGTGTATGGTAGGATTAGATTAGCTTTGGAGTTGATTTGAAGGGATTAGAATAGGTTTTGTCCGAGAAAAACTATTTTCGTAAACTATATTTTGTAATCTGTCCTTAAAACGAATTTCTGGAAAAACTCACTGATGGTACGACATTTTGGTCTTGAGAATTAGAAAATATACTTTAAAACGAATCCGTGGCCTTTTGAACGGACAAAAACGGAGTTATAACGAAGCCGTGGTGAATTTTTAAAGTTTTACGACGAAAAGTATTATTTTCTGAAATTGACAGCATGCAGTTTTTAGTGTTTTTGGGTCAAAAACGAGCCTTAAGCTTCACAAATTATTTCGACTAGTCAAAAATATATTAGTTTACTTCGATACGAAGCTAAGGACATATTTTACGTAGAAAACGGAGCTAAAACGACAAATATATGGCCGTTTTCACAAAGTTGCCGTAAGTATTAATTTCTGAAAAATTATATTATTTTTGACGTAACAAGTATTTCACTAGCTATATCGTCCATGTTTGCGGCAGTTTTTACCCATGATGCAAAACTTTTTATAACAAAGTGTCTTCTAGTAAAATCAAGTTCATCGGCCATATTTTTCAAAACAAAAAGCCGTTTGTCAAGCGGAGTTATGGTTATTTATTTACGGATGTTCAAAGATTGGCGAAACTCATTTTCCGCACACCATTCACAAAACCACCATCTTTAGCCTTGGATATCTTTATGATCGAGACCTTTTGGACGAAAACTCCTGAACTGAAACTTTTAGATATCGATACAAACTTTCCAAAACCGTCGAGTTCGTTCTCTAACGATCGACGACACCGCTTTTACGACCACTTTTCCGGAGCCGTTTTGTTGATTTCATGGTTTTTCCGACGACATTGTTTTGCGACGAAAATGGTAATTTCACCAAAATCATTATAAAACCATTGTAGGATGACATTTTGACGTAAAAACATGTAAAGTCATTTTGATTGGTCGAGACGTCAAAGAGTATTTTTCGACGACGAGTAGTATTTTCAAAAACTCGTAAATGGTATAAATAACATACGAAGTGCATGCATAGCATTACATTGCAACTCATGACATATCATATCATTGATAATAGGTCCCGTTGACGCATCATTATAAACCTCGGTGTACTCACTATTGCCGTTATTTCCGGTTTATCCAAGTGAGTTTTCATAGCCCGTTTTACATGCTTTTGATTATTTTCAAACCCCGGGGAGAATACATTGCACTACATTTTTTTGTACGATACCAAGTATGTTAAATTCATTACATTGCTTAAGTTACCACATATGCCAATCTGAAAGTCCCCATTACTTGAACATGAACCGTTAATCTTTGAAGCGAGGATGAGTGGATAGATCTATCGAGGTGGCGCCTCCATCCGGGTTGGTGAATCCCAACCAAGTGAGCGGATGCATTTCATTTGATTACATTACGGAGTTGTCGGCAAACACTCTGCGAGGGCATACATTATTGAACAGTCTAGTTTCGGGGTCATGGGCTTAGAGCAATTGTAACATTATTTTTACGTGACTTGATTGTCATGCATGGTCTATACTTGTGTAGTCGTATAAAACATTTACATAAACCTATGATTTCTCACCAACATTATTGTTGACGTTTTAGCAATGTATTTTCGTAATGGCGAGGCATTCGCATCATGACATGGTTTAGGGACCTATATTTTGAGTCATGGCGTCGACTTACATTATGTACATTATGGCTTTATCTTCAAAACATCGTTTGGATTGTAACATATTTGTATTTTGGCAAACTTGTAAAACCTTTTGGGACCGATGTGTACTCGATTATGTTTTATGAAATATCCAACGATGTGTTTTTAAACGACACTTTAGGTCGTTCAATATAACTGTGATGTGGTGCTATGGTCGTTGCCCCGTGAATTCCATTCCGCAAAACAGGTAAATTGGGGGTGTGACACCTTAGTCCTAAGAAAACATCTTATGAGCAATTTAGTTCAACCATGGCTTATCCTTTGGTTTGTGTAGTCACTGATAAGATTTTTCAACTGGTCCAACTATATTTTTACAAGTATGAAAGGCAATGTACAAAGTAAAACCAAATTTTTAATGTATCCAAGGTTTGTGCAAGCTGTGCTTAATGAATTTCAACTGCAACCTCACACTACTATTTATCAAATCAGTTGCCTAAAGCCTAAAGTTTTTCAAAATTTGAATAAAGATGGCAATATGATTTTTACCCCTCTCCTACCCCAAATGCTTGCTAAAATTTCAACTAAACAAAACACACCCATAATTAATGTTCCTAACATTGATTATACCCCACCGCTTAAGAACTTATGAGAGAAGGCCTAAACAAATCAACTCCTCTCATGACAACACAAGAAGTTTCGAACCTTTGGTCTAGGAACAAGCGTTGGTGGTTCTAGACTTCCACCTAGTCCAACTATGGAGGAATCGGACCTTTGCCCCATGATTCACCTCTCCCAACAGTAAACACAGTTGGAAGTGCCGAGGCGTGGCAACCAAATGGTATTGATGGTTTTGTGTACCAAATTAGCAAAGCGGTTGACTTTCTACAAAAATACTTGGCTCTGTTAAGAAGAACCATGCCAAGGATGTTCAATTATTAAAGATGAGATTCGGACCTTAAAGGAAGAGATGCAGAGGTTGAAAAATCATGATAGGCGCAGAAGATGGTGATTTCATCTTCATCCTCACCTTCTAATGGTGATTCATTGATCAAGATTTGGAAAATTCCTCCAAACAGGGAGGAAAAGCGTGTTCGACATCGAGGGAGGAAAATTGATTTTGAAGATGAAGGAGACACAAGTAAAGGAGAAAAGGAAGCTGATACTCATGGAGAGCAACTTGAAGAACTTGAAGACCAAGACATTTTTCAAACTGCAACTGATTTTACCACTGAAGATATTTCCACTACAGAGCCAAATATTTCCACTGCAAGTGAAGAATGGACAAACAAGGGTAAAGCAGTTATGGAAGATGAACAGCAACTTGAAAGTAAGATTTCATATAAAAGACAAGTTCAGATTGATCTTGATAGAGAAATTGCTAAGAAGATAGCAGAAGATCAAGTTGCTGAGAAAGTTGCTGAAAAGAAAAGATTGAAAGAACTAGAAGTTGCAAGCTTTTTGGAAGCTAAAAGATTGGACGAGAATGGAAGATACCGATTCAATTTCCACCGCTCAACCTACAATTATGAAAGAAAAGCTCCGAGTTTAGCTATGTTCCTCATCAAGAAGATATTCGTTTCGGTAGCTAATAATCCGTAAATCAAGAAAAGGCAATTGACCTAGTTGTTGATGCATCCTTAATCGAGGAACAAAGAACATTTCGGTTGAAGGATTTTATCATAATGAAGAACAATCAAGCACTTGATAATGTAATTAGTTCATCAAGAAGAATCGGAAGAAACAAAGACAACCAACCAAGGCACAAATACTTGCATATATGAAGACTTATTGTTGTCATGTTGGTAATCGAAAAGGCATCAATTTAAAGGAATGTCGATGATCAAGTTGAAAGGGCTTACTACGTAATCGTGAAACAAGATAAATCTTTTATTCCAATGGGTTCAAGAAGAAGAAAGAATATTTCCTAGATTGAAGAGAAAGGCCAAAGTCGTTGATTCTCAAACTATTAAGAAGACTAAGGTTGATGAAGATTCTACAAAGTCTCATCGAGAAGGAGATTCCTCTTGAGAAGTTCACTAAAGAACAAATGACCGAACCGATTGTGATTGAAGATGAGACTTTAATCCGAACTACGCAAATTCGACATCCTATCATTGATTGGGAAGTTTATACTTGCTAGCAATCTTGCTTCAACATGGAATATTACAAGGTGGGAGGAGAAACTTCATCTTTCATATCATTTGAAGATCTTATTAAAGCTTTTGATGAGATGACCTTAATACACTATGGAAATTAGTTCAAGAAAGGTTTAATGCTCAAGATCTCAAAGATACAAAGGAGATGCAAGTTATGGGTAAATCTTAGAAGGCTTTTTGAACCAAATGCTGATGATGACTCTTGGAAAACCTTATTCACATGTCTTGGTACAAAATGGTTTTATTATGATTCATGTGAAATTCATCATGTCTCTACACTAATAGAGAAGACTTTTCATGCTTGCCGAGATAGAATATCCACTTAGAGTGGAGCTCTTACAAGAATGTTAAGCTTACATATAAGAGTCAATGAAGACAGTGAGAAGGTCAGAGCATTATTACAAAGGCTTCAAGATCAGTGTTCGAGAGCTATACAAAAGTTAAGAGAAAAGAAGTGAAGTGTTTGATTGAATTCCCCAAATCCTTGAAGTTAATGCATATTGAAGAAACTTATTGATTTGTAGAGAAATCATAAGTTTATGGGAGGATTGTTGGGAATAATCCGTTACCACGGATAGTTGTGGTTTACACTGCTTGGATTAACACTAGCAGTGGAAACGTATTCCCACTGCAAGTTCTTCATTACCACTGCTATCGGTTTATGATAAGGTTAAACGTGTCTTGATAAGTATAGAATAGATCTTGTGTATATTCTGTTATGTTAGCTATATACTTATCTTGTAAAGGACTCCTTGTTGTAGAAAAGGAGATCCTAGGTTATTGTCTTAGGTACGTATTACATTACAATATTACCTACGAAAGCTTCAAGGTGTAACCCTAGTGATAAGTCTAGATCACTCGTATTATTTCATTAATAATATTGGAGCTTGAGTTTTGTGTTAATTTGTGTTTACTCTCATGCATCATATAATTCGTCTTCTAAGTATTACTTAAGTAAATTCCGCTTGCTTGATAATATCATACAAAATATCATTGACACAAGGAGAGTGTCCTAGATCCATCAAATGATAGTTTGATTTGAATAGGGAAGTTCCAGGCCAGAAAGCTACTTTGATCACTGATTATATCATCAAGGTTAGTCACTTTTTTTTTCTCTCAATGCTCTTCATCCTAATGTAAAGCCTTATTTGTAAATTTTTCTGGTCTCCGTTGTCATACCACCAGTATGCACGCAGGCCCATCTACAAGTGCTTATGAACGTATGTTTGATTCTTATCCATGACAGTTGTATTGTGGAACCTTTATTTTATCTATCTTCAAATACCGATTGTACTTTCTGATACTAATTTATCTTTGGCCATTTTAATTATAGCTCACAGTTATGCTCCCGCCAATAGCCCTTGCAACCTGGATACGCATGTCGATCAATCCACATATGCCTGCTGTGAATGTATGTCACACGCGTATTGTCATTATTTTCTAATCTGCGTTTTCTGAATATGGATTATAACAACTGTTAAAGTTATTGTTACAGTTGGAACAAGCATTCTTGGTCCATGTTGTCGCACGCCAGGTATGCACCCTGACTCATCTATGAGTTCTTATCAACGTAGGTTTGAAAGTGATTTAATTGTGTTTATTTTCATGGCGGCGACTATATGAAAATAAGAGCTTACCCAAACACCCCATAAATATCATAAACTTTATTCTTGGTGGTTCTAATGTTAATACATATACAACAAACGAAGTGCTATTCTTGCCTCTTTCATTTAGATTTTACTTATGATTATTGTTTTGACAATGTTTCAGATGGGCATCGATTTTGTTATAATTCTTATACTTTGTCATGATTTTTGTAGGATGCTAGGTGTTTGACAAAGGCTAGAAAAGTTGAATTTGTGACTCCTGTGCTTTTTGCAATGGACATTGTATCGCATTCATTAGCATTTGAGTATGTGGAAGGTCTATCAATCATATTGGTGGTAGGTACACATGTACAACATTTAACAGTAACTGGTAAGTAATGCCACTCACTACAATTTTAATCTTTAGATGATCACCTTTATGAAACCTTCACGACTACACTGTAAGCCACGTCTATATATCACAGGGTGAGAATGCCAATTCAAAAGAAAGTCTGCTAGCTGAAGGGAAAAGATCCGTTGAAGCACTTTAGGTAGAAAATTCTAAGTTGAACGAAGTCCTAACGTCAGAAAAAGAGGAAAAAGTAAACTTGAAGCAACAAATGACCATTATCTCCAACAAAATAAGAAGTTTTCTCTGAAGTTAACTGAATCGCAGCACTTGGTGGAAATTTTTATGTAGAAAGTGCTAAATTAAGCAAAAATCTTGGTTTAGTAATAGAAGAGACAACCAGGTACATAGAGGAGATAAAGCCAATAACATTTGAAAAGGGGGTCTAATATTCACAGAAGAAAGAACCAGGTCCATAAAGGAGATAAATAGTTTGAGCGTTGGAAAGGAGGATGCTTTAACAGAATAAACAAAGTACACAACTCTAATAAATGATTTGCAGGTGGAATATGAAAAGTCTATGATTGACTCTAAAGTCAAAATCCAACAGGTTGAACAACTCACTAAAGAAAATGTTACTCATAGTACTACTCTGGATGTTTTTAGAGCGAAGATTAGAGAATTTGAGCAAACTCCCTTCAAGAAACGATAGTTAAAGATTCTTTGAAGCGGAGTTATAGTTTGGAGGTAACGTTCTTAAAACATGTGGTATTGGATGAATTTATGAAGCACTATGTTTGCACTATTGAAGCGAAAAAGGTTGAGCTTTTAAATCTGTGTGAAGACTTGAGGCATGAAGGGGTCCTCACTGAAACGAATAACTCTAAGCTTACAGAAAAGCTATTTATCTGTGAATCAACAATTAGTGAATTGTAGGCACAATGTCGTCCTGTTCAATTGTGAATCAGTGGTGGTTTAACATATATCAGCATGTGTAAAGAAGGGTTTGAGCTGGCCTACCCATAATTTCTACCAATTTGATAGAACTATTACGCAACTCTTTAAATATTTGTCCTATATCTTTTAAAGTATAACATAGAACTCTAGGTATTCACCTATTTGTGTGTGTTAGTGTTTGAAAATGCTCATATTTGCGGATTAGATCTTTTATGTCATACGTTTGTTGACAGAGTATTGTATGTATGTAGAATGCTAATAGATTGATCAAACAAGCAGATAGGTATTCTCAGTATGCAGAAATAGTCACCCCATTGTTTCGGCCTATGCAAAGTTATAGAGTCGGGCATTTTGCTGAATGTTAGGAATTGGAAATTCCATAAGGAAGTGTCGGTCACCCCAATTATAGTCTAGCATATGTTAGCTCGTAGACTTGTCGTTATTTATGTTATTTAGTAGTTAATTAGTTAGTTAGTAGCGTAGATTAGTTTAGAGTAACACCGTGGAGGAAGGACGGGTCTTTACCCACTGTATGCCTGATCCACAGTCCGACAGGAGGACGTATTAGCTGTAACTATAGATACCCCTTCCATCCTTAGAAGGGGTGGTGCTTCTCATTAATCTAACCTTTCATTTGTGTTTATCTCTCTAGAATTACCCTCTCTACTCTCTTCATCTCTCTAAAAACGGCTCTCTTGTTTAATCATAATCCTAGACCACCCGAATCATCTAAACAACATAAAATATACAATCCTACAAATGGTACCAGAGCCTAGGTTGTGTTGTTTTGTTGATTCGAATGATTCATGTTTGAGCTGGTTATGATCCGTTTCTTTACTGGTTTTTAACAGTGAAAACATACTTTTAGTTAAAACTGTGTTTGTAAAACTGCTTACTGTTTAAAAAAAATAGTTTCTAAGCTTGTTTCTTACATGTCGATTCTTCTGCTGTTACGATGTTTATTTAAGCGATTTGTGGTCATTCTCATTAAAGCGATTTGTCTATGTTGATTACTGAAGCGATTTGTGCTGACATGAAAGCGGGTTGGGTGATTATGTCATGAAGCGACTTGTCTCAAACGCTTTATTGAAAGCGATTTGTCCTATAATCATGAAGCAATTTGAGCGTATAATGCTTTTTGGCTATTTAGTCAAAAGCGATTTGTTGACCGAAACTGATTGAGGTTCTTCTATTTTGTGAATGAAAGCGATTTGATAAATGGTCAAAGCGATTTGTGTGTTTTGATTAAGATTGAAGCGGTTTGTCAAGGTACTAAAATGCAGAAGTGGAAGCAACTTGTGTTTTGTCACACTTGTACTATCAAAGAACCTCAATCAACTATTTTAACCAAAAAATCTTACATTTAATCTACACAAACATGAATCAACCCACTATTATCATTTCATATTCATCTCAGATCCAAAACCAACAATGTTTCACAATATTCATCACAATCATCAACATATAAACCAAACACATCAATTATAAACTACAATCACAACAAACATCACTACAAGATAGTTATTCCTGTTCTCTTAACCACCACTTGACTCAACATTATATCAATGATCTCAGAAAGATTCGTGCCTTAAAAGGGAAAACATCAAAGACCTCGAGGGTCATTTCACACGACATCATCATCATAGATCCAAACTCAAAACATCAACAAGTTTTGGATAATATTCGAATTTTTTTAAGATAATTAGCAAGTTGTGTTAAAACCTTTCATAATATATTTGGTTTTTTTGAAAGAAAATGATAAGGCCTCTTAAAGATCTCAGATTTTATAATGGGTTTGTGATGTAACAATGACCTTTTCAGATCCCTACAACCCCCAACGTTAATCGTCATTGTTCTATGTTTTGATACATATCTCCGAACTTAAAGAAGATCTATAACAATTATGTTATATCTCTCATTTGATTTGTTGTAAACAAAAATTAAAACACAAACAAAAAGATTTAACCTACCTTGAATCATTGGTTTGATTTTGTGGCTGTCGCTAATCCCATGCCATCCCTGTGGCGAATCTAAGTCCTTCGACTCAAAAGCCATTCACCTCATGCCATCCCTGTGGCGAGGTCATCTTGTTCACGAAAGATAATACTTGCTCCGAGTCATTTTCTTTGGAAGGAATGAAACTATTTTGACTTATGATTTGATGAGGTGCGTTTTTGAGGAGGGGTGTGATTGTTTAGTTGAACATGAAAAATCTGAGGTGCGTATGATTAGGAGAATAGAGCAGATTATGCTTGATGATATGATATTTGGGAGAGAGTTTATAAGTTGGGGGCGGTGTATTCTGATTTAGGGTTTGAGAGGTGTGAGATATTAGGGCTGATTAGAGTGTATGGTGCATTTTTATACCCTAATTTTTAGGGTTGTGTAGTGGTCAAATCGCATGTGCATGTTACCGGGTATTAATTTTTTGGGCTTGATGTTGGTTTATTGGATCAGGCCTTCTAACTCGATCACATGGGTAGAAATATTACAAGTTGTGTTTGGACTAGTGTTGATTATCTCATTCGTGGGTCTATACAATGGTTAAAGGATATTTGTGTCTTTAAGGACATGTGTGTTTAAAGGATACTCATGAGATTTGTGTTTCTGATGTTATGTTTGGATCAGATGTCATAAGAATATTCGTGCGACTTGTAATATGTTGATGCATCGTTTCACTCATGCTACGAGTTAGATTGGACTTGTGCCTAATGCAAGAAAATTAATTAAAATGTTGGATTGAGCTGTTTGATTTGGATCGGGCAGGTTGATTGCTTTCATGGGCCGAGTATTCTTAATTCGCTCATGCGCTTCTCTTAATTGGATCGTAGATATGAGGTCTGTGAATATGAGATTTGATTACGAGTTTTGGGCTATGATTCTTGATGATGATAGTTTATGTTGAGATTTGTTGTGTTGTGCGGGTTAATACTTTGGTTATACATTTTCACGAATAATATTATGTCAAGGCTTGAATTGATATTTGAACAAGGTTTTCTACATGGTTGTTTGTATGATATTTCTTATTTGGATTTGAAGTGAGATCTTCCGGGCGCGTTTACTTATTTCGTCTTCTTTCTTTCTACCCTTTCGCGAAGATGACTTGTTTGGGCAGTTATAGAGTGTGATAAAGACTTGGCTATTTAGTTACGTTTGTGATTCTTTCTCGCTTAACCCACAATGTAGCTATCACTTCGGTGTCTCACTCAATTGAGAAGTACAAGTTTGAGTAACAGATATGGGGAATTTTTCTTCATGTTCAAGTATGGTATATCGGGTTTACTTCATCAATTGGTCAATGAAATAGCCGACAGAATATGTGAAAGATGAGCATACCAAAGTATTTATTAGATGTGATATGATCAGCAATTCTCATGGAATATTCTTCGCTACAAAATTTCAATGATACTTCACAGTCTAAGCAAAATCTTTCTAGAATCTTCAGCGTCAGTCATGACTTTTCAAGATGTTTTCTTCTGACAAGCACTTCTCGTGCTAATGGTCATACACGTTCTGATGCTTCCGAAAGTTCGAAACCATCATGGGGGAGAAACGTGTACTTTGATGTGTTACGGTCAACCTCAGGGGGAAGTAGTATATACTACTCTTCTTAGTATGGTTTGTGAAGTTTTCTACATATGGGTAAAGAAGTGTTCAAGAATTGTTGATGATGGAGAATGAACCGCTGATGAACCGCTGCATATTCCCCTAAAACAGATATTCACCAAAACCGAATTTGTCATAACACATTCAAGCTGACATTGTTTACGGTTCTGTCTTGATTTTGTAAAATCCGCGAAAGAATCTATTTCTCGGTTTAAATCATAGACTTGTAAAATCCGTGACAATGGAAACATCCCGTAATAGTAAAGTGCATTTCCGGATCTATCTTATGGTTTATTCTTGGTTTTGTAAAATCCCGCGAAAGAAACTATTTCTCGGTTTAAACCATAGAATTGTAAAATCCCGTAATGATGGAACCATCCAGGAGAAAGGAAAGTGTATTTCGGGATCTTATCTGATGCTGGTGCTACGGTTTCTGCTTCTAAGAAGGGATAAATGGGTGCACTTCATGAATTAGGTGTTTGTTTGGATTGTCCTCATGGCAGTTTGGTTATTACATGGTTTTACGGAGTTTTATGTTTTTTTAACCATAGTTCACTTAAAACGTAAAAGGAGGCTAGATTTGAGCTTTTAACCAGAAGATGTGACAACGGGGTTAATTCACTATTATTTATTTGAGGTTGAAGTGAAATATCACGGAGAGTGTACTTAGTATCCAAGGTATCGGGATGGTTGGATGAAGATTCTTCAAGATCCTTGTTCGAGCTTATTATCAAAATGAAGACTTGGAAATCTAGTTATTGTTGGGTGATTTTTCTTTTCTTTCACCACTTGGGGAATTGGGCTCTTACCACCACAAAATAACTATCACTTTAAGGAGTTACATTGTAGTGCTCAAAGGTCACATTCAATTGTGGATTTTCAAGAGGTGATGTACGTCTTATACATGATGGTTGGTTGGATGAAGAGTATAGAGTACTTAGAGATTCAATGGGGGATGAACTCTCGGCACTGCTCTTTGTTACATATGTGCAAGTTTAAGTCACGAGTTCGGGTTATTTTACTTCAGGGTCAAATTCATCATATTGGGTTTTCTCCATCAGTTGTTATGACAAAGATCCTACTTAATGATAATGAGGTTGATTATAAGTTTGCAAGAGTAGATGAAAAGAGAGAGATAATGACGTTTGAACACAACAGTTCAAGCCTCGTACTCTAAAGAAAAGAAATGTGTACGTTTCAGTGTGCATTATCTTCAAAAGAAGATAAATCTTCTTATGACTTTTGAACACAACAGTTCAAGCCTCGTACTCTAAAGAAAAGAAATGTGTACATTTCAGTGCGCATTATCTTCGAAAGAAGAGAAATCTTCTTATGTCATTTGAACAAAACAGTTCAAGCCTCGTTCGCTAAAGAAAAAAAATGTGTACGCTTCAGTGCGCATTATCTTCGGAAGAAGAGAAATCTTCTCATTAATGACCATTCTCATCAACATGCTTCATATTTTTTCCATGCGCTTTCAGTTATCAAGTGAACCGGACTATCGTTAGTAGTTCTCCTATTCCACTTGCTCAATTAAAATGGCGATGGCGACATCATTTTCATCCTTTGAGGGGGAGAAGTGTGAATAGACTACATTTGGATGATGTTCACTTATTCAATCAAGAATGGCAACTCCGTATGCAATTCTTGAGGGGGAGAAGAAGTGTGAAACTACTGCATGATTGATTGATTGATATATGAGAATAAATGGTCGTACAGCTCCAAACTCATGTAAGAACTGAGCTTCTTCTTATCGGGTCATCTTCACATGGAGTTTCTTCTAAAGAGCCGTTGGTTGACATCTTCTCACGGACTGATGAGTTTATCGACAAACTGCTTCCGGTTAGTGCTTCACGTACACATCAACATGATGATTCCGAACAATCTCTCTGTTCTTGTTTGATGTGATTGGTAGTTTGGTGTTACCATTTAATGTGTACGTTGCGGGCTGATTGTTGATTTCCTTGATGAACATCTTTCTGTTCTTGTTTGATTGGGAGAGATTTTAGTTAAGGGGACGTGCAAGATGTAAGTTAATTGGGATGCTTTTTGGTGAGATGAAGATGTTAAATATCTATTCCCCAACTGGACAATATTGAAGAAGGTCGAGTCTACAGTCTGTTCTACATTTTCTGCTACATGTTATAAGACTAAAGACGAGTTGCATTTAACGATCTAAAGACTTCTTCATATTCCGAGCAGTCATCAAAAGGATTGTCAGTTTAGGGGAGAGCACTAATTGGAGGAAAATGAAAATTCAGATTTAATCCCCAATTAGATTTGCTCACACTGTTCTTCAGCAAGTTGATTCTCACATGATTACAAAGTGTTCTTCTCAAAAGATTTCTAGTACATGAGCTTACAATGTGTTTCTGATTTTGAAGTGTCAAAACCAGCAAGGGGGAAGGAGTGTCACACCCCAATTTACTGCTTTTGCAATGAATGGAATTCACGGGATTGATTGTCATAGCATCACAATCACAAGTTATATTGAACGACCTAAAGTGTCGTTTAAAAAGAACATCGCTTGATTTAATAAAACAATCGAGTTTACAAAGTATAGGTCCCAAAAGTTTATAAAGTTTGCGGAAATATAAATATATTACAAGTCCAAACGATGGTTTTGAAAGAAAATGTCATAATGTACAATGATGTAAGTCGACGCCGACTCAAAAGGTGGTTCCTTAACCATGCCATGATGATAATGCCTTAGTTACCCGAAAATACATTGCTAAAGCGGTCAACAATAATGTTGGTGAGAAATCATAGGTTTAGGTAAATGTTTTATACGACTACACAAGTATAGATCGGTATGACAATCATGTCACATAAAATGTTCTGGTATGACAATCATGTCACATAAAAATATTCTCGGTATGACATTCATGTCACATAAAAAGTTACAATTGCTTAAGCGCATGATACCGAAGCTCGATCGATGTTAGCCCAACAGAGTGTCTTGCCAAACAACTCTAATAATGTTTATGAATGAAATGCATCCGTATGACTAGTTGGGATTCACCAACCCGGATGGAGGCGTCACCCTCGATAGATCTATCCACTCACACACGCTTCTAGAAAATTAACGGCTCATGCATTGAAATGGGGACATTTAACTGGCAACGTGGTAACTCAAGCAATGTAAATGAATTTAACATACTTGGTATCGTAATAAAAATGTTGTGCAATGTATTCTCCCCCGTAGATTTGAAATAATGTAAAAACTTGTAAAACGGGGCTATGAAAACTCACTTGATAAACTGGTATGATGACAAGAGTGAGTACACTGAGGTATAGCGGGAAACTTTAATCTGGACCTATTACGAATGATATGATATGTAATGAGTTATGATGTTATGTTATGCATGCATTTCGTATGTTATTTATACCATTTGCGAGTTTTGAAAATAATATTTATCGTCGAAAAAATACTCTTTTGACGTCTTGACCATTCTTAAATTACTTTATAAGTATTTACGTCAAAATGTCATCCTACAATGGTTTCGTAATGATTTATGGTGAAATTTTCACTTGTCGTCGTAAAATAATGTTGTCGGAAATTTCATGAAAGTGACAAAAATGGCTTCGAAAAACTAGTCGTAAAATAGTGTACGTCGAACGTTATGAAACGAACTCGACGGTTTTGGAAAGTTTATATCAAAATCTAGAAGTTTTAGTATAGGAGTTTTCGTCATAGAGGTCTCGGGCATAAAGATAATAGAGGTTAAAGATGGTGATTTTGTCCAAGTGTTGTGTAAAAAGTGAGTTTCGGCAAAGTTTAAGCAACCGTAATTAATTTAGGGATTGAGTCGTAGAATAACAACGTACTTTTCCAAGTGTCCCATTCTGGTACGTGTACTTTTTTTAAGATGTAGAATAGCAATGTACTTTCCATAAGTGTCCCGTTCTAGTACGTGTACTTTTTTTAAGTTGTAGAATAGCAATGTACTTTCCATAAGTATTCCAATTTGGTACGTCCTACTTTCATAAGTGTTCCAATTTGGTACGTCATCCCACGTACTAAATTGGAACACTTATGGAAAGTACATTGCTATTCTACGACTTAAAAAAGTACACGTACTAGAACGGGACACTTATGGAAAGTACATTGCTTTTCTACAGCTTAAAAAAAGTACACATACCAAAATGGGACATTTGGAAAAGTACGTTGCTATTCTACGACTCAATCCCATTAATTTATTACAAGTCCGCTATACAAACGGTTGATCGTTTTAGAAAATATGCTTGGTGATCTTAATTTCATTAGAAGACATCTCGTTACAAAAAGTTCCACATCATTGATAAAAACAGCCGTCAACATGGTCGTTTTAGTTACCGTAACACTTATCTCGTAAAAATAATATAGTTTTTCTAAAAATAATAGTTACGGCAAGTTTATGAAAACGTGCATATCTTAGTCGTTTCAAATCCGTTTTCTACGTATTATACGTCCTTAGCTTCGTATCAAAGTATACTAATATATTTTTGACAAGTCGAAATAATTTGTAAAGCTTAGGACTCGTTTTTGACTCGAATAAGGTAAAAATAGGTTGCTGAAATTTTTCAGAAAATATATATTTCGTCGTCAACTTGAAAAATTCATAACTTCTTCGTTATAACTCCGTTTAAATCCGTTCAAGCGGCCACGGATTCGTTTTAAAGTATATTTTCTAAATATCAAGGCCAAAAATTCATGCCTACTGTCGGATTTTCCAGAAAAACAAAACAAGGACAGAACACTTTTTATACTTATCGAAAATAGTTTTTCTCGTACTAAACCTATTCCAATCCCTTCAAATCAACTCCAAAGCTAATCTAATCCTACCATATACCTTCTTAGGGTGTCATGGGTTCCTAAACATCATCAAGACCAATAACTAACAAGGGAATAATTATAGGATGACCTTTATATATTTATAACTCTAAAAATCATGTAAAAATGGTATAAATCAACATAAGTCTTGCATGCTTGCTATGAAAAGGATAAAATACTTATGAAATGAAAAGGAAAGATGAAAAATGAAGTGATATGCTTACAAGCTTATTATGATGAGGTGCAAAGAACAAAGGTTTAACCTAAACACCCTAGGTTTTTATTTCAAAACCTTAATAAGAGTGAAATCTATATTGTTTTACTTGAGCTTGTAAAATTTTTGTGATCCCTTCCTACTCCTAATGAGAACCGGTTATGGAGGATGAAGAAAAGAGAGAAAAGCAACTTTTCTAACACTTGTTGAATTATTGGAAGTGAATGTAATGAATGAAGTAAGTAACATTGAGTAAAAATCTAGTTATATAAGAAAATCTACCCACTTGACTACTCCCCCCCCCTTGGGCCGGATTTTAGGGGATGTACTTCACCATATATATGTATATATATTTTTTTTCTCTTTTATATATTGTATAAGTATTGTAATAAGTGTAGGGAAAATGTATAAGTAAAATGTAACTTGTAAGGTTTTATATACATTAATGTATTTAAGCTAATTTTAGGTAAAAAAATTTTTAATAGGTCAAAGTAAAGTATAATGAGATCATAAAAATTGTAAAAATACATTTCTTGCAAAATCTGAGTGATATAATAATTATCGTGTAGTTTTTAAGAAAAGTGTCATAATAATATAACTTTAACGATTTATATACAAAATAAATTTAAAACACTAGGTAAACTCAAAATATAGTTTTTATAAACTAATTGTAAGTATAAAAATATATCGGGATCATTTTTGGAAGTATCGGATTAAATATTCAAAATAATAACTCACGCGATAACGTTTATTTAATATAAAATTTACGCGTTTAATGTGAAATGCAAAGTCATGAATGAACTAATATGATGCAAGTGATGTTAATGAAATGTAGACTAAACTTAGTCCAAATAAAATGTTCGTGATGATATGATCATGAATTCGCCGCTAAACCATTAAGGTTACGCGCATTTGAAACTCGTAAACCCAGTTTACGGTAAATGATGAAATAGTGAAACTTGAGAAATGACTTGAAATTGCGAGTTGTCACATTCGCCCATCCAAAAAGGAATTCAGTCCCTGAATTCAGTTCGTGTTAGTCTATCGAATTTTTGAGTTTATGATGAATAACGAGGAGAGAAAACATGGAGAGGTGTCGTTACGGTTATCGATGATTGAGAGTGTATAAAACATCATAGTAAAGAAAATATCGGATGAATCTCTTATAAGTAACACTTTGAATTGGAACATGTTAAAATTTTGCTTGCACTAAGATTTATAAATAACCGCTCCCAACATAACGTGATCCCTCCAGAATTAGACATAGTTAGCTAGGCTATGCATAATTAAGGAACGATGACGTGACGTTCGGTTTAGTTGTTATAACTCTCAATGTTTACAAGGATTTAAACCGTGTCGTTAAAATGGTAGTTAAAGTAAAAAGGAAGTAAAATTCTCGTAAGTAGTAACAAATCGGAAAAAAAATAAGTACGATAGATGAGAATATTTTACAACGAGTGGTTTAGCAAAAGTAGTACATCTTAAGTCATAAGGTCCGAATATGATGGAAGACATAAACTTAGTACAACATAGTACATAAGGAAAAATTAAGACTGTTAGTTTCCAAACTTCTTCAGTCTTCCGTGTTGTTGAAATCCTTTTGAGCTTCTCCTCCTTCTAACATGTATACTTTCTCAAGAGCACCTTCAACTTGTTGATCTTGGTTTTGGGGACATTGGCTCCGATAGTGTCCTTGCTCCCCACATTCGAAACATGTCATTATAGTTTTACCTCTACAATCCTCGGCGAGGTGTCCTAATTTTGGCACTGGCGGCACTTAGGTGGCAAAGACACGAGTGATGAAACTTACATCTAGTACATAGTGGGTGTGTTCCAAGATATCCTTTTCCTTTGCGTCCTTAGCAAGGTGTCCCACTTTTGACAGATAAAGCATATACCACATGGACCATCATGATGTAGCGTGCATTGATGACATCGTGGTAAGTTTCGAGATAAGTTCTTTCCTTTGTTGGTGCGGCAACATAAACCCCAGCGGCTTCTTGTCTTCTATTCATTGTTGGTGATGGTTAGTGTCACGGTTTTGGTTGTTATTATAACCTCTTTGGTCATTTTCCCATTTTCTTTTGTTGTTGTTGATTTGGTTATTGTTGTAGTTAGTGCGGTTGTTATTGTTGTTGATGGTGTGATTGTTGTTATTGTTGTGGTGGTTATTCCGATAATGTTTTCCCCTTTCACAACTTGAGCCATGAGTATTTGAGTCATACGGGTAGATTCTTCAATTGTTTGTGGATCGAAAGAAGTTACATCTCCTTGGATATTTTGTGAAAGTCCTCCAATGAAATTTTCCAATAGTTTCTCATTGTCCGAAACCATAGCTGGACAAAGAACAGTCAACTCTTGAAACCTTTTGATGTAAGCAAGTCTCGCAGTTTCAGCAGCAGTTGCGGCCTCGGTAATAGCAGCTACTGTCGCTCGTTCTTTCCTTAGTGCCTCGGCTATACTATCATCTACATACCTTTGGATAGCAGCTGGTGTCATTTCTAGTGCAGCTTTCTTCGGCGCCATAACTCTTCAAAATAAAAGGAAAATGAGACGTAGTCAAATCCTATGTTAGGAATAAGCGCTCTAAAGAGAGGTGATAAGAAATGATACGTTTGAGGTTATTTTTCAAAATGATCGACGGGTTCCGAAAAGGTGGGTTATGAGGTGTCGTAAGTGCTTCAAATGTATGATGGTTTAGTGACTTAGTGTGTGAATAGCGTGTAACTCGACATGTTAGTGGTGAAACAAGGGAGTGAGAGTGACTTTCTCAGATTTAAAGGTTTATCTCAAAGATTCGACGTTATCGGTGATGAGTCAAGCGATATAAAAATTATGATAGGGAATGACAAGTAATTCTCCACATTAGAGTATGAAGAAAGAATAATGGAATGGGCATTTAAAGGCATCCATGTGACAATCGATATGAAATGAAAGTAAATAACTCGAAAAATGTACATATAAATCGCATGTAAAGTGAACATGCACTTATGATGAAATGATGAGATGCTATGATAATGTAGTTATAGTCTAGGGTCAATGATGCAACCTAGTTCTCTATAATCAAGCTCTAATGCCAACTGTCACACCCCAATTTACTGTTTTGCGTGAATGGAATTCACAGGGATGGTGTCATAGCATCACAATCACAGTTATATTGAACGACCTAAAGTGTCATTTAAAAAGAACATCGTTTGATTTAATAAAACAATCGAGTTTACAAAGTATAGGTCCCAAAAGTTTATAAAGTTTATGGAAATATAAATATATTACAAGTCCAAACGATGGTTTTGAAAGAAAATGCCATAATGTACAATGATGTAAGTCGGCCTTGCGACTCAAAAGGTGGTTCCTTAACCATGCCATGATGATAATGCCTTAGTTACGAAAATACATTGCTAAAACGGTCAACAATAATGTTGGTGAGAAATCATAGGTTTAGGTAAATGTTTTATACGACTACACAAGTATAGATCGGTATGACAATCATGTCACATAAAATGTTACAAGTATGACAATCATGTCACATAAAATGTTCTTGGTATGACATTCATGTCACATAAAATGTTACAATTGCTTAAGCGCATGATACGAAGTCCGATCGATGTTAGCCCAACAGAGTGTCTTGCCAAACAACTCTAATAATGTTTATGAATGAAATGCATTTGTATGACTAGTTGGGATTCACCAACCCGGATGGAGGCGTCACCCTCGATAGATCTATCCACTCACACACGCTTCTAGAAAATTAACGGCTCATGCATTGAAATGGGGACATTTAACTGGCAACGTGGTAACTCAAGCAATGTAAATAATTTAACATACTTGGTATCGTAATAAAAATGTTGTGCAATGTATTCTCCCCCGTAGATTTGAAATAATGTAAAAACTTGTAAAACGGGGCTATGAAAACTCACTTGATAAACGGTATGATGACAAGAGTGAGTACACCGAGGTATAGCGGAAACTTTAACTGGACCTATTACGAATGATATGATATGTAATGAGTTATGATGTTATGTTATGCATGCATTTCGTATGTTATTTATACCATTTGCGAGTTTTGAAAGTAATATTTATCGTCGAAAAAATACTCTTTTGACGTCTTGACCATTCTTAAATTACTTTATAAGTATTTACGTCAAAATGTCATCCTACAATGGTTTCGTAATGATTTATGTTGAAATTTTCACTTTTCGTCGTAAAATAATGTTGTCGGAAATTTCATGAAAGTGACAAAAATGGCTTCGAAAAACTAGTCGTAAAATAGTGTACGTCGAACGTTATGAAACGAACTCGACGGTTTTGGAAAGTTTGTATCAAAATCTAGAAGTTTTAGTATAGGAGTTTTCGTCATAGAGGTCTCGGGCATAAAGATAATAGAGGTTAAAGATGGTGATTTTGTCCAAGTGTTGTGTAAAAAGTGAGTTTCGGCAAAGTTTAAGCAACCGTAATTAATTTATTACAAGTCCGCTATACAAACGGTTGATCGTTTTAGAAAATATGCTTGGTGATCTTAATTTCATTAGAAGACATCTCGTTACAAAAAGTTCCACATCATTGATAAAAACAGCCGTCAACATGGTCGTTTTAGTTACCGTAACACTTATCTCGTAAAAATAATATAGTTTTTCTAAAAATAATAGTTACGGCAAGTTTATGAAAACGTGCATATCTTAGTCGTTTCAAATCCGTTTTCTACGTATTATACGTCCTTAGCTTCGTATCAAAGTATACTAATATATTTTTGACAAGTCGAAATAATTTGTAAAGCTTAGGACTCGTTTTTGACTCGAATAAGGTAAAAATAGGTTCTTTGAAATTTTCGGAAAATATATATTTCGTCGTCAACTTGAAAAATTCATAACTTCTTCGTTATAACTCCGTTTAAATCCGCTCAAGCGGCCACGGATTCGCTTTTAAAGTATATTTTCTAAATATCAAGGCCAAAATTCATGCCTACTGTCGGATTTTCCGAAAAACAAAACAAGGACAGAACACTTTTATACTTATCGAAAATAGTTTTTCTCGTACTAAACCTATTCCAATCCCTTCAAATCAACTCCAAAGCTAATCTAATCCTACCATATACCTTCTTAGGGTGTCATGGGTTCCTAAACATCATCAAGACCAATAACTAACAAGGAATAATTATAGGATGACCTTTATATATTTATAACTCTAAAATCATGTAAAATGGTATAAATCAACATAAGTCTTGCATGCTTGCTATGAAAAGGATAAAATACTTATGAAATGAAAAGGAAAGATGAAAAATGAAGTGATATGCTTACAAGCTTATTATGATGAGGTGCAAAGAACAAAGGTTTAACCTAAACACCCTAGGTTTTTATTTCAAAACCTTAATAAGAGTGTAATCTATATTGTTTTACTTGAGCTTGTAAAATTTTTGTGATCCCTTCCTACACCTAATGAGAACCGGTTATGGAGGATGAAGAAAAGAGAGAAAAGCAACTTTTCTAACACTTGTTGAATTATTGGAAGTGAATGTAATGAATGAAGTAAGTAACATTGAGTAAAAATCTAGTTATATAAGAAAATCTACCCACTTGACTACTCCCCTTGGGCCGGATTTTAGGGGATGTGCTTCACCATATATTTTTTTTTTTTTTTTTTCTTTTATATATTGTATAAGTATTGTAATAAGTGTAGGGAAAATGTATAAGTAAAATGTAACTTGTAAGGTTTTATTTACATTAATGTATTTAAGGTAATTTTAGGTAAAAGAAATTTTTAATAGGTCAAAGTAAAGTATAATGAGATCATAAAAATTGTAAAAATACATTTCTTGCAAAATCTGAGTGATATAATAATTATCGTGTAGTTTTTAAGAAAAGTGTCATAATAATATAACTTTAACGATTTATATACAAAATAAATTTAAAACACTAGGTAAACTCAAAATATAGTTTTTATAAACTAATTGTAAGTATAAAAATATATCGGGATCATTTTTGGAAGTATCGGATTAAATATTCAAAATAATAACTCACGCGATAACGTTTATTTAATATAAAATTTACGCGTTTAATATGAAATGCAAAGTCATGAATGAACTAATATGATGCAAGTGATGTTAATGAAATGTAGACTAAACTTAGTCCAAATAAAATGTTCGTGATGATATGATCATGAATTCGCCGCTAAACCATTAAGGTTACGCGCATTTGAAACTCGTAAACCCAGTTTACGGTAAATGATGAAATAGTGAAACTTGAGAAATGACTTAAAATTGCGAGTTGTCACAAGGAGACACACATCTAAAAGCACAACGAGTACACTTGATGAACTTAATTCTTCTAAGTGATTGAAGATATCCCGGGAAGACAAATGTCATGACCGCAGAGAAACTCAGTGTTTGACTCGTGGCTTCTAGTGTTCTAATTCCAACTATGTGGGGGAAGATATGGAAGAGTTAGTTTCTGGGGATAAAAGTGGTACAAAAGTATGACATATTCAGGAGAGATAAATGTGTAACATGAGGGAGGTGTTATCGTTATTCTCTCTTTGGGAATGTGTGTGCCGGGTTCTTGAGCTTCATACACGATCATCGGGGAAGAAAAATGTGAACATTGGGGAGGTGTTTTCATTCCCTCATGATGTGTATTCGGTAGAGCTCTTGGGTATTGGTGTACTTGTGTTCTTGAGCTTCATACAGGATGATCGGGGAAGAAAAATGTGAACATTGGGAGGTTTTTCATTCCCTCATGATGTGTATTCGGGAGAGTTCTTGAGCATTATACAAAGAGACTGACTGCATCAATTCAACTACTTGGGGGAATTGTTCTCTTGACAACTTTTGGAATGGATCGCTTTAGACTTCAGTGATAAAGAAATATGAGAAGATTATTTTATGTATGGGATGATACGTAGCTGATCTATCTTGATGATATAACCCCGAACGGAGAATCTCGATTATCGTTCTTAAAAGGAGCAGCTGGATTAATGATAATGGTGTGCTACTCTGTGCACCTGGCTAAGGCAAGCTTGAAATAGAGCTTCGACTCTGCTCAACAAAGAAGGTTTTAGGTTTGGGGGGAAGCTGCCAAAGTCTCTCTTTCTCAAAGGCTCATGTTCTATCTTCTATTCTGGAGCCTCGGAAGCTTTGGTGGTGGAAGTTTAAGAGATGATGAATTCTATCTTCTACGACGAGTTGTTCGATATCCCTCTCTCGGTACTCGTATCATCATCTTCTTAAACTATATCATCTACTCGATCTGTAAATATTTATCAAAAACCAAAATACAAAAAATAGAAAACCAACAAAAAGAAAATAGAAAATTATAAAACCAACAAAAACCCATAAAAATCAGAAAATTTGAAAAATACCAAAAATATTGTTTTCTCAAGACATGTGTTCTGGTATCGATAACATCTACGGTCTTAGAAATGTCATTCAATAATGGCACGTGACCATAGATGAAGTTCGAGCAGGAGGTTTAAATATTCTTTTCCAAAACATGTCTCAAAATATGGCTTGCAGTTATTTCAGACTGTAACCCGCGCTAAAACCATGGTTTGCTATCATTTCAGAAAGCAACCCGTTCTTCAAAAAAGGAAAGTGCTGCGCTAAACCAAAAATTTTCAAATATTTTGTGCACTTATCCTAAAACAATATGAGGAAAGTATGTCGAAGGACTGCTGATCCTACTCAAATATTTTTCCTTCTAAAATTCTTCAGAAAAAATATTTGTTTGAGCAAAATGGTGGTAAATGAGTTGCTTGAAAATCAATCAGAATCAAGTTTTCATAAAATTGCAAAAACTCAATCAATGACTTCAGTGCTTTTAAAACTTTTCAAGAGAAAGAGTCATTGATTGAGGGGGAGAATGTTTTTCAAATTTATATCATCTATCGGGCTTATCTAATTATCATATATGCTTAACTGTAAAACATGTTAACCTACGTTGAAGGACTAGGTGCCTAGGATATGATTGTTAGGATTAGATGACTATAGTTTGATAAACACATAATTCCCATGCCTTTTATGATCTGATTGATATGTTGGATTGACTTTTATTAGTCGATTGTTGTTTGGGTGATGTCGACCACCATATATATGTATGTATGTCCACTAACATATGCAGGTATACTGGTATTAAAGAATGTTCCCGATCCGGATCCCACAAAAGAAGTTGATTGGATGCCAAAAGGAAAGGGCAATGATTTCTTGAGTCGGCAAATGAAGAAACGAAGCTTAATTAGATCTCTCTATGAAGAGTTGGCATGACAAATGCAACGTCAGAGGTCTCACTGTATCAGCAGATGGTTTTTCTTCCATCCCTACAACAACAACAACAAAAGCAGCTTAACCACCACGTATCTTTGTGCAGGTAAAAGTAGTGAATGATACCATATTTCTTAAAACAATTTTGAAAATGTTGTTTTGAAAATGGAAAAATATTGTTTTGAAAATAAATTCGACTTAATTTTGGAAATCACTGGACTTCATTTTATCAAAACTTAAGTCACTCAATCAACGACTTCGGTCATCGATTGAGTGGGAGAGTGATTTAAAATAAAATATTTTCAAACGATATTTCATCTATCAAGTCCGTTTGTGCTAAATAAGTGATGATTGAAAGATTTAATGTTATGTCATGGTATGATTGACTTTAAAACTCAAAGATCTTTTAAAATGAAATCTTTTCTGTTCTTGTTTGATTGTGAAATTGTTTTATTTTACTTAAAGACCTCTTAAAACTATCATACCTAACACTAATAATCTTTAATGTCTTATATTGATCCCTATCAGTCATTTTTCAAAAATTAAATCAAGCCAAGTCTTTCCCCTAAAATTTTATAAATAATTTAAATCAATTGGGATCACAAATCTCAAAAGGTTTGAAATTTTTGATCGGGGGAGAGATCGTGATTTAAATCTCAAATCGGTTTTAAAGGGTGTTTGTTTCAAAAGCACTCCTTCCTTCATGTCCCAAACGATTTCAAATACATGATGCACATGATTGAGGAGGAGCATTTAACCAAAAACCAGAAGAGTATTTAAACAAGGCCACATATTCTCCCATATTTTCCAAACCTTATTAAATCACTTGGGATCCAAAATCTCAAAGTGTTTGATATTTTTGATCGGGGGAGAATTTGTGATTTAATATGAAATTTGATAAATATGATCGTTTTGATTCAAAGTGCAAGTTCTCTCTAATATGTGCCAAACTCTTTCGTATATCGATGCACATATTGAGGGGGAGCGAATGGTTTCTATTGGCAATCGTGGAAGTACTTAAAAAACCTCTTTCCTCTATGTGTTAAATGATTTCAAATAACCAACGCACATTTTGAGGGGGAGAATTTACCAAGAAAATCAAATGGCTTTTTCCACGGAAATTGTGATCAAGAAATTATTTCAAAGAACTCTTTCCTCCATGTGTTAAACAATTTCAAATCATATGCACATGTTGAGGGGGAGCATTTCTAAATGATCAAAACAATTAAGGTACAAAATGCTTTGATTTTATATCACAAGTACCTTGATTGATTTTTCCAAATGATTTTTCTATTGGTTTCAAGAAGGAAAGAACAATACCAAAAGACCGACCAATTTACTTTATGCATGGTGTTATAAGGATGGTTAGGTTAGGTATTCGTTCCCACGATCCCGCCAGAGCCGGAGGGATCTACCCAGGGACAATCCACTAAATAGTGTAGAAGTCCTTAGGTATGATGAAAAAAGGAGAAAATGAGAGTACGGAAGAGTGTGGATCGAGAGCGAGCTAGTAATCGAATAAACCCAACAAGGTTCTAGTTATGAAGTCTCGTAAGCAATGAAGGGGTTGAAGAATGAAAAAGAATTGAATGTGAAAAGGGTGAAAAGAAGTAGCCCTCCATTAATTCAACCTTAGGGCAGAAAACGGGTTCAATACATATGCTACTGGTGGTTACTAAGGTAACACTGGTATTGAAGACAAGACGTCATGGACCCAGTGATGCACTGCACTAAACTTTCCAAGCTACTCAAGTTCCTCTTAAAAGGGCTTGTTTCATTCTCACGGGGAACCTGCATAATCTATCGACTTTCTCTTTGAGATGGTTGATATTGAAGAAGGAGACCCTCTCCCTAGTCTCCGACATAGGAAACCAAAGTGCACAATAGAGTCTAGAGCCAAGAGATCATCCACAAAATCTCATTAGGACACAAAATTAATGAAGACTTGCTGTTTCACACAATGTCAAAAGTAAGTATATATTAAGAGTCCTACGCATTATCCTTGTGGCATTTCCAGAACATCTGAGTGGTATGTTAAATATTCACGATGAAGATGGAAATCCATCTAAAGCCAACATCAAACAAGCTCTTGGTGGGTGACATGTGAGATCTTTTCTAAAGATCAAGCTTGTTACAACTGGATAGAAACGATGGGGCGATTCACTCGTGAATCAACCTTGGTCCAGGAAATGAATTGACGAATACTTTTGGAAAAACCGTTCAATGTGCAAATCCTCTTTTCTCTAGCACATCGAATGTGTATTTATGTTTTCAAACACAAAAGTATCTCGATTGAAAAAATACTTTTGGAAAACCGCTCGATGTGCAAATCTCTTCTTTCTCTAGCACATCGAGTGTGTAATCTTTTCAAATACAAAAGTATTTTAAATTGAAAATTGATCTTTCTCATAAAACCTTCGTCAGATTGCAAAATCTTTCTTCTAAGCAATACGCGATTGTTTTCAAATCAATTTTCATCAATCGCTGAATCTTAATTACCGGTTCACTCACTCCGTGTTGTCTTCTTTGAGACGTTTCGGTTTGAGAACACTAGAACATTGCGAAACCCCGTCAAGGAGATTCTTCGCAATTATACCGATCACAAAAGACTTGTACTGATCAACGGGGAACCGTGGGCCGTGTACCTCAATTCAACAAAAGTGATCAAAGATACTTTCGTGTGTTTTATTGCTAACTGTTGTTTGCAGGTACATTTCGGTTGCAGATGATCAGAATTGAGAAGTCAATCCAAAGCCGCATGCTCATAGCATCCACACTTAATTGAAGAACATCATGACAAGTGCAACATAACCTGGTTCAGATAGTTGCAAAATATCATGAACCAGTGAAGCTTCCGCTACTATGATGAAAAGATGCCATGATCCAGAAAGTGTGAGCATGTCGGTCCGAAAGTCACAACATCACATGAAGGCAACACTACAAAGGGTGATCCAGAGATTTACTGTGGCTGATGATCTCAATTAAAGCTCGAAGATCATCAAAGATGTGGATCAGTTCAAAGACCTCCACTTAAAGTACAAAGTAATCGGACTTTGAAGAATCGCTACTCAAGCACAAAGAATACGGAAATTAAAGAATTGAAGTCTACTAGCTTTAAACTAAAGACAAAGAAAGAATGCTAGGATTCAAAATGTAAATCATGGGGTGACCTCCCTTAGAGGGAGATTGTTAGGAATTGGAAATTCCATAAGGAAGTGTCGGTCACCCCAATTATAGTCTAGCATATGTTAGCTCGTAGACTTGTCGTTATTTAGTAGTTAATTAGTTAGTTAGTAGTGTAGATTAGTTTAGAGTAACACCGTGGAGGAAGGACGGGTCTTTACCCACTGTATGCCTGATCCACAGTCCGACAAGAGGACGTATTAGCTGTAACTTTAAATACCCCTTCCATCCTTGGAAGGGGTGGTGCTTCTCATTAATCTAACCTTTCATTTGTGTTTATCTCTCAAGAATCACCCTCTCTACTCTCTTCATCTCTCTAAAAATGGCTCTCTTGTTTAATCATAATCCTAGACCACCTGAATCATCTAAACAACATAAAATATACGATCCTACACTGAATCATACCAAGCGTTTGAGAAATCTGCAAAGTAATACAGTTAGCTGGTGCTCCATTAAGGACATGGTCTATTAGTGGTGGGAATACCTCGTCCCATTCCATGACTCGAATAGGTTATTTGTCGGGTGATGTTACTGGATCACGTTCAATAAAGAAAATAAGTTCTGGTCCATTAAACAAACATGGTGAACCGATAAGAAAGTCATATGGTCCTCAAGGTGGAGGGATGTCTTCTAGGCAAAATTATCGATCTTTACCTCCGGTTCTCCCTGCCATTGTTCTAATTACGTCTGGTCCGCTCAACTCATCAGGTGCACCACGAAAGTCATCCTGTCCGTTGGACTCTTCAAGTTCAATTTCATCCGGTCCGTTGGACTCTTCAAGTTCAATTAAGTCACAAACCATTTCAATGGTTAAAAACCCGTCGGTTACTTATTTAAGCCAGGAGGATACTAATTTGTTCTTCAGGAGCTTCTCGAAGATTGTGTTTTTCTCGATTGTTTTGCTGTTTGTTATGGGATTTATTGCTGCAGTTTTTATACTTGCAGCCTTCTCTGTCAATATGTGTCATTATTCCTTTATAGGATATATCTTCCAAATAACAGTTATAATACCTATATCATTTGGTAAAATATTTGCAGGTAATTTATTTTTGTCTTTTTTGTGTGGTTTCCTTTCTCATTGGGGCAAATATTGTAGGTAATTATATTCCGTTTTTCACGCTATTGTACCTGTTCATGCGGTCGGTGCCAAAAACGAAATGTTTCTTTCACAAACAGGAGGTCGGGTAAGCTACTAAACTGCAGCTATCCGAATAGTCCTTGATAACATGGTTCGACTGCCAAATGCCTTTTAAAATGGTTTATACAGGATTCAATTGGAGGTATAGCATGTATTTCCAGGAATCATGTAAGTATACACACTGGGCATTCTAATCTTTGTATAAAAGGATGAATTATCTTCGTGCTTCTATAGGTACCCGCGACTCCTTTTTTCACTTTTCTTTAATGCTGGTACGCGCCTGTTGCCTGTGTTTGGTCGGCATGAAACTTTTTTTTGGCATGTTCAAGGCTCTTTGAAAATCCATAAAAATTCAGACTGAAGGTATTTATTTTACCATTGCTTTATGTACACAATGAGCAAATGACTATTTTACCCCTGATTGGAACCCTCCTCCTAATATGGAGGTTTGCCTTTGTTTAATATCAGGTTACAAAATGGACGTGTTGGTCAGTTTCAGTAACGGGTCAAAAAGGTTCTGGGTGGATGAGGGCATCCTTAGTACTTCTATACATATACAGGTTGGGGGACCAAAGAAAACACTCAATAACAAATTTTCATACGTGGAAAAAATGTGTTTTGTTCAAATGACGAATTCTTATTCGTAAACATCAAATGATATACCAAACCCTTTTTGTCACCGATATGGTCGAACTGTTAGGTAATCTATATATTAGAAGTTAGTGTACAGAAATTTAAGCTGTAACAAATTATTAACTCATGCACTTCATCCCACTATGGCGATTTCGATCAGGCAGATGTAACCGACCATCTATACGCTCTCGAACAGGTCCGTATTTGCAGTGTGTACTCCATTGTTGCAAAAAATTTCTATATATTATGTTATTTTTTTACCTACATCACTATAATATGATGGTTACATTAATTGCATTGAATTCGTGTGTGCTTTTGGCAGATTGCGATTAGGCTGGGAAATTTATGTTCCTTACGTAGTGAGGTTTTATGAAATTGTGAGGTTAGAGATACCTTTGTAGATTTATATATGATGATAGAAAAGTTCCCTTCCTCATCTACACAAGTTAATTACTTGAGGTTACATGTATGACTCATGCCATGTAACTAGATGTCGTAGTGAAATTAATAGTAGCTACGATGATGAGGCATAAAAAATTCGCATGAATTGATTAAATAAAAAATTTATAATTCTATTTATCAAGTTATATCTTAATTTGTTTTTTATAGTCTTTAATTTAAAGCAAGCAATTTTATGTAAATTAATTCTTTTACTACCACTACTTGGATTCTCAAATTGCCGCATGTATTTTCATCATTGGGTACTATTACCTATTCATTCATAATTTGCCATGCTAATTTATACTGATGATGCTTTTAGGAACAATGGAGGATTGTGATCAAGAGACGCCAGCTGACATTGTATGCAAGGATAGGTGGTGCGAGATCAACTGGCCGGGCTGCTTAATATTTTACAGACCACGGTATACATGTCCAATATCTTGATCATCTCTTTAAGATTACTTATAAGGTCTGTTACTTAATGTTCAAGATTTTCATTTTTATCTACTTAAAGTTCAAACCTTTATTCGAAAGAATAACATATGATTTTACCCCACTTTACATGTATCGTACAGTCTACGGATGATGTACTATGCAAAGGAGCTAGACTAAGTATTTACAACCATGTAGCCGGTGATTAGTGTTTATACAGACCACATCCACGAAGCATCGAATGTTATCCTTAAAATTTTACAAAGTATGTACTTTTAACCCTTAAGAGTTCCAGGTTCGCTTGATCGCTGGTAAAGACACAAACAAAATGAGAGGATATACTTTCATAGAGTACATGCATACTCATCATATGAAAGGTATTTTTTCCCCTCAACGTATTTATCTTATTTAGGTGTTGCATTTCGTATGTTAATATATTTCATAATTATAACAAGTGAAGCTAAAAGTTCTTTCATTTTTGGTGTATGGAACATTTCGATTCATGGAAAAGAATGCTCAATGTTGGTGACATTGGCTTTTAAGTTGAGGTATCATGAACATGGTCTATTATTTAAGCATATGTTGGAGTCGTCATTTCATGACTAGATTGCAATTTTTGAGTCTTTTGACTTTGCTCCACATCTTGGACTGGCGTTGCTTCCTGAATTGGAGTTCGCAGCCATGTTGGAGCAGAACTCTCGAGACTTCACCCGTTCTGGTGCAAATTGTATAACTGAAATTATTATGAGGTTGAGAATGACCGTATCTTGGCGGGGCGTTTCTACTAACGCAGCCATGACGGATTCTCCTCCTTTGTTCGGAATGGGTGAATCTGATATGTGGATTGATATGTCGAAGATGGTTGTTTATTCATAAGCCATATATAAGAAGATTATCGCAATGATATAAAACTGGTGTTGGGCCTAATAATGCCCTGAAAGTAGGGGGTTTACTTGTGTCTGAGGCATAGATAGTTGGGTAACTGAGATAGGTTTGATTAGGATTTGGGTTTTATTAAGCTAATTTTGGAGGAGCTGAATACGGGGATGATTGTATTAGTGTGTTTTGAATTATGGCAGTTAATTGGATGAGATAATGCATGGGGTTATTATCTTTATTTGTTAATTGGATGATACAAATAGAAGTGGAGATAGGTTTGATCTGAGTTTATGGTTTGGGATTAGAAAAGTGCAAAAAGGTGTGGTTTGCTTGATTGTTATTGTTATGTTGTGGGATAGCTGATTGGTTACCAGGGAGTGATAAGGAACTGATAAGTATCAGAGGGTAAAGAGAAGTCTCTAATTTCTCAAAATGAACTCAGAATCTGTAAATCAGGCTAGAGGGTCGTACATCAGGGAACTATGAGTATCGTGTGGTTCAAATCAGGCTAGTAACAAGGGATCAACTGATATTATCGCTAACAGAGGGTGTTATAAAGATCGAATGATGGTAGTTTTTTTGACTGAGCTTATGCGGATAAGCGATCGTTAATAAGGATTTTGGGACTAATCCTTAGCACGACTGAAAGAGAATGTGTCTCTCAAAAATTAAAGATCTATAAACCTGGCAACCACTACCACCAACCCAATATCTAGAATCGAATCCCTGAAATGTTTCCCTGAACCAAGTTGAACCTAGGCCTAAAACTTGTAACCATCACTTGATGATACCTAAAAATCAGTGCCTCGACATTAGTTACTTAAATGCGTATTCAAAACTACTATTGATGTGGTGTTTCTTAAGAGTGTGTTTAACGCATTTAAGTTACTACACAACCTGAACATCCTAAACATAACTCAAGTCAGCTGATGCTTGAATTTTTAAGAATCCTCAATCACAATCCGACACCAAGCCATTCAACATTGCAATATCAGCTGATGTGGACATAAGCTGGTTTTGAGAATCGAATCCCTGAACCATGAGTGAAACGGAGTTCTTATCTTACCGGGGAGTGAGTTGGAAGGCCGAGGTCATCACAGCTATGATAAGGTTTTAAAATGTACCTTTTTGAGGGGTCGTTTAAAATTTGATCACTTTTGTATCCGTTATTACTTAATATCATTCCTTTTCACTTTTAGGTCTCTTGAAGGCAAATTGTTGTAATGGCACTTATTTGAACGAAAAGGCGCGGATATACGAAGAAAATGGCCAAAGTCAAGAATCGAGACACTAAGTGCTTTGAATACAAGGTGATCGTCACATCGCTAATCGCGACACCGTCGGAGCATTTTGTGACGACACGAAGCCAAATTTCTTATTTTCAAGTGACGGTGTCGCAAAAAAGAGTAGGCCATCACAACTCGACGGCCTAGATTTGATCCGCACGCGCCGAAGTCGAAGAGGACGGCGTCACAAGCACAAGGTGATGTTGTCGCAAGACTAACGTGGCCAAGACGAAACCCTAATGACGGCGACCCGACGGCGTCACAAATCATAAGGTGACGCCGTCGCGATTGTAATATTATATATAGAATCCGAATTTTTCAGTTTTAGTCTGTAGTCTTTTGGAGTAAAAACCTAAACCGAACCAAGGCTGTCTTGTACAGTATTTTAGGGTTCCTAACCCTATCTTACATCAAGATAAGTGTTTTACTTCATTAATTCAATTATGTCTTCAATTATTTGTGTGTATGCTTGCATGTTCTCCATGTCCGGCTAATTTACTTGTGTGTTTGCTTAGGGAATATGAAACTTAATTATTAAATATTGATTGGTTGTCTCTTATCTTAATTGATTAATGATCTAATAATGCGATCGGTCATTCGTTGTGTAATTAATGCTTGATTAATCTTTGTGAACCTTGGGCTATAGCACTTAGAGCGGTTGTAGGCTAAACCATCCAAAGAGTGCCTTAGAGTTAGAGTTTATAATCCCTAGAGGGTTTTGTAGACGAGACCTTTTGGTAAGTTCAAAGAGTTAGGGATAAACGCATACCCTACGACTTTAGACACACAACGCGATTAAGAATAAGGACGTGACAATTCAACCATCAATAGGAGATAATTAAGGAGTAATAAAACCTAAGTGAACACATCTTTAAACTATCATACGAGCACAAAATAATTAGACATAGACTACATACACGTTAGATTAGATAATTAGATAAGTAGAGTAATTGGTAGAAATACCAACCCCCAAATCCAAACCTCGAGATTCGTACCTTTCCATTTCCTAAAAAATATAAAAAGATAAAAAAATAATCTTCCTCAACCCCAACCTTAGCGTAGTAACTTCTTACTAGCATTCCTATTCCCTAGAGAACGATATCAATACCGTGGCACCCTAATACTACACTACAACGATTAGGTTCACCGCCTAGGTGTTATAAAACTTGCTCAAGAAAAGGAAGTTCCTTTGACCCCGAACACGCGTGTAGCGTTATCAAGTTTTTGCGCGCCGCCGGGAATAGAATAGCTAGTTAGTAGTCCACCTCGTTTAGGTTTCTTTGCTTGATTCCTATCAAGTAAATTTTTCTCAATTTTTTTAGCTTTCTCATAGTCTATCCCCTTCTTCGTGACCTTTGTTCGTAACCCCATCACTTTTCATTATGGAAGGTGATAAACCACTAAACAACACTTTACTACCAAACAAATACCCACTGTTTGCCCAGCCTTGGCCAACCAACTTCGAGCTCGTATTGGAAAACTTAGGAAGCTGAATAAGATGAACGTGAACGAAGAGGATAGTGCTTATTTCAATCTTTACCCCACTAAGGAAGAGGTTGCCTACCATCGATACATAATCGATAATCCCCGATCACCTATCATTAGGATATGCCCGAAGATTAGGAGAGGAAATCCTTGGAACCTAAAAATCCCTTGTATGATCGGATATAGGAGTGTCGACCATGCTTACATAGATACAGAATCTCCCATTAATGTGATGTCATCTGCTGTTTACAATGACATTATGAATGAGCGGCTTAATATTAGGAGAGACCCTAAGTATCCAGGTGGAGTTTGCAACTTTGTGGGAAGAGTCAAGGATGTACATGTCTTTATAGGAAATTTCACCTACCTATTTGATTTTGTGGTCCTAGAATATGTAGGATGCGTCATTGACTATAGCTTATCCCAATGCTAGGAAAACCGTTTGTTGAAACATCTAAAATGAGCCATAACAAGTATGATGGAACGGTTAGGTTTAAGGAAGGAACCAATGAGATCACTTATAGGATGCCTTGGAAAACAAATGAATATGGCCATCTACCCATTTTTGAACGAGACAACATCAAAGCTTTTGAGGACAAAAGCAAGGACGATGTTGAAAAAGGTTATAAATTTATGTGGGAAAGAAGGAGGCTTTATTATAAGGATTGCTTGACCCTCGGGCCTAGATATAGAGTCGATGAAAATTTTGTCAATATGATAGAATTCTCATTAAGAATGCAAAACGAGAAAACGTAAGAGCACGACTACGAGTCTAGCTACAAGACTCATAAATAAAGAAAAGCGCTTCGTGGGAGGCAACCCATGCTTAATTGTTTGCTTGTTAGTGTCATATATCTTTTATTGATTACTTATTCTCATGTTTAAATTTGTAAAAATGCTTTATTTTGTTTTTAACCTCGTCTTAATTGCATATAAAGGTATTTTACATAAAGTATAAGTGTAGGGAGGATTACACACGTTTTCAAAGAGACGTAAACATGAGAATAGCAATTCATTAAAAGATATATATGTGTGTTTGTTCGAGTCAAATGCTTGTATCGAGTCATAATGGATGTTTTGTGGAAATTTTCCAGATTCTAAAGATGTAAATTTTCCGAATTTTTTCGAAAATCGCAGACCGCTTTTTTTTCACGATAACTGACGGTGTCGGGAAGGAGTAAAACAACAGATTACTTTTTCTCATTTTACGAGCTACCTATAAAATTTTGGAATTTTCCGGTCTTAATTTTCCGAAGTGCAGTAAACATCCATTCCACAAGCATTATATCCTAGTTTAGTAGAGTCTTATATATATTATTTCACCGATTTTACGAAGGTTTCGTTTGTTTTCTTCAAATGTGCGGGTTTTATTTATCAAGAAGAAGAAAGAAAAGATTGGAAGGAGCTTTTCAACATACATTTTTCTAGGAAAGGATTTAACCACTACTTCACACACGGATCCTACCGAGGCGATCGGGGAGTATTAGTTTCTTTCGTTTTAATTACCTTCCATTATCATAACTTTGATACTTTCGGAGAACATTGGGGACAATGTTCGGTTTAAGTGTAGGGAGGAAAACAAAGCGGAACTTAGAAACTATGCTTATCCTTGATTATTTGCTTTGTCCAATTGTATTTGTGTAATAAACCATGAGAAAATGTCGGTTAGGTAATTTTGGCACCAAACTTAAAATTTTTCATGACATATAGGAGTGGGCCATTAGTCTTAACAAAAGCGTCTCACGGATAGGAAGTTGCATGACTAGCACAAAACCCTTTACCACCTAAATTCCACCCAAAATGTGAGGATCGCCCTTAGATTAGTAGGAATTAAAGCATTCATCTTTAATGCTTAGAGTGTGAACCGGTAGTATAATAGATTCTTGAACTTGTTTTGTGATGCATCCGAGATCGCTAGTAAGACTACACTTGTGTAGTTAGGAATAACTAAATGATAAGAGGCATTAGGATAACCCTTGTTTGATACCGTAATATAATTACTTCTTCCACATCGGTTGAGTAATTCCCCACACCTTTGCGTTGTACTCATTTTTAGTACACGATACCCTAGTTAACCCCTCGAGCCTATCCTTTTCGCGGTTCTCGTGATGTTTCGATTTTAGGAATATCAATGAAGAGCATTGTTTACACCCCACCCCAAATATACACCCAAATCGCCTTAGCCTACCTTGTATGCACTCACTTTTAGTGCATTATTATCATCACCCTAAACCCTTTGTTCAATTATCTAGTTGCTTGCATGAGTTGCTAAGTCGAGTCATATCTTTTGTACTAATTGTTTTGCACGATTGGGACTCATGGGAAAAGTTAAAATTTATGAAATGACCGGAAGGGCGTTAAATTCCCTTATTGCGTAATAACGCACCCCAAGTGTTTTGATCTTTTCAATTCGGGTCAAATTAGTGTTAGAATAATAAAACTCAAGTGCGGGGATGTGCCTATAAATCCCTATCATTTTGATGTTACCATAGAGGATGGTAGAGTAAAAGTGTATGAAAAAAAATCGAAAAGAAATAGAAAAAGAAAAGAAAAAAATAGAGTGTTCAAAAAAAAAAAAAAAAAAAACGGGCTACCATCCTGCATCTATCCTTTAAATTTATGTTTGTTTGCTTCAGTTATCTAGAGTTTATAGTGTCGAGTCTTGGCTTAGCAACGCCATTCTTCGTATGCTTGTAACATCTGATTTTGACTTGCCACCACTAAATAGCCTATCCCACCAAACCCTTTGTTTCCTACCGTAAGCCTAACATTACAACCCTTTAAAGACCTCTTTGATAGTCTTTCCTAGGTGCTTACGCCAAAGCGATGGAGGTTTGATCTTTCTCAAGCCTATGGTAATCTATGTACTAGGACGGTTAATGAGGGTTTATCTTCCATTTCAACTTGTTATATTTCATATACACCCGAGAGATGTGAGTATCCAAACACCCCATGTGAGGTGCTAGTATGTAATTTCCGTGCTTGTTATGACTTTTCGGGCTTATATGTGTTGTGGACTGTTTTAAACCAATGCTTCATGACCCCTAACTTATAAATTAATTGGCTAAAAGCACATTTGCTTGAGGACAAGCAAATACCAAGTGTATGGATATTTGATAAGGTTTTAAAATGTACCTTTTGAGGGTCGTTTAAGCCCTTATTTGATCACTTTTGTATCCGTTATTACTTAATATCGTTCCTTTTCACTTTTAGGTCTCTTGAAGGCAAATTCTTGTAATGACACTTATTTGGACGAAAAGGGCGGATATATGTAGAAAATGGCCAAAGTCGAGAATCGAGACACTCAAGTCGCCGAAATACAAGGTGGCGTCATTGCTTAAGCTATGACGCCGTCGGAGCATTTTCGACGACAGAAGCCAAATTTCTTATTTTCAAGTGATGGTGTCGGGCTTTAAAAGAGTAGGCCGTCGCATGACTCGGACGGCCTAGATTTGATCTAGACGGCGTCGAAGGCGAAGAGGGCGGCGTCACAAGCACAAGGTGACGCCGTCGCAAGACTAACGTGGCCAAGCGAAACCCTAATGACGGCGACCGGCGGCGTCACAAATCATAAGGTGGCGCCGTCGCGATTGTAATATTATATATAGAATCCAATTTTTAGTTTTAGTGTGTAGTCTTTTGGAGTAAAACCTAAACCGAACCAAGGCTGTCTTGTACAGTATTTTAGGGTTCAAACCCTATCTTACATCAAGATAAGTGTTTTACTTCATTAATTCAATTATGTCTTCAATTATTGGTGTGTATGCTTGCATGTTGTCCATGTCCGGCTAATTTACTTGTGTGTTTGCTTAGGAATATGAAACTTAATTATTAAATATTGATTGGTTGTCTCTTATCTTAATTGATTAATGATCTAGTAATGCGATAGGTCATTCGTTGTGTAATTAATGCTTGATTAATCTTTGTGAACGTTGGGCTATAGCACTTAGAGCGGTTGTAGGCTAAACCATCCAAAGAGTGCCTTAGAGTTAGAGTTTATAATCCCTAGAGGGTTTTGTAGACGAGACCCTTTGGTAAGTTCAAAGAGTTGGAGATAAACGCATACCCTACGACTTTAGACACACAACGCGATTAAGAATAAGGGCGTGACAATTCAACCATCAATAGGAGATAATTAAGGGGTAATAAAACCTAAGTGAACACATCTTTAAACTATCATACGAGCACAATAATTAGACATAGACTACATACACCTTAGATTAGATAATTAGATAAGTAGAGTAATCGGTGAAATACCAACCCCAAATTCAAACCCCGAGATTCGTACCTTTCTATTTCCTAAAAATATAAAAGATAAAAAATAATCTTCCTCAACCCCAACCTTAGCGTAGTAACTTCTCACTAGCATTCCTATTCCCAGAGAACGATATCAATACCCGTGGCTTACCCTAATACTACACTACAACGATTAGGTTCACTGCCTAGGGTGTTATAAAACTTGCTCGAAGAAAAGGAAGTTCCTTTGACCCCGAACGACGCGTGTAGCGTTATCAAGCTGCAGCTTAACCAGAATGGGCATGAGTGTGAAAGAGTGTCCTTGATTCACTCAGGTACAAGTGCAATGGCTTAGATGGTTGCATAATAGTGACCAAGATTGTGGTATGAATAGGGGTGTGCTAGGAATTCGTTATCTTTGATCAAAGTGTGAGCATGTAGAAGATAT